>PITB01023868.1:0-25057 GCA_004024585.1 Paradoxurus hermaphroditus | reverse complement strand
GGAGGGGGAGAGAAGGAGAGAGGGAGAGGGAGAGGGAGGAGAGGGAGGGGGGATAGAAGGAGGGAGGGAGGGAGAGAGAGAGAGAGAGAGAGAGAGAGAGAGGGAGTGCAAGCATGCACGTGAGCGGGAGAGGGGCAGAGAGAGAGGGGCAGAGAGATAGAGAATCCCAAGCAGGTCCCGGGCTCTCAGTGAGGAGCCTGATGTGGGGCTCGATCCCATGAACCATGAGGTCATGAGCTGAACCAAAACCAAGATTCAGACGCTTAACCGACTGAGCCACCCAGGCGCCCCAAACTCATTATTTCTTAGGTAATCTCTACCTCCGACGTGGGGCTCGAACTCACGACCAGGAGATGAAGAGCTGCTCGCTCCCCTGAGGAGCCAGCCAGAGGCCCCCCGATGGCACACGGCGTTACGGCAGCGCCGGCTGCTCCCCGCAGCGCAGCCGTCACAGCATCGCTCCACGGCCGCTGCCTGCGTTCTCCGCGCGGTACCTGTCTTCCCCCGACTTACTCATTCCATAACTAGAAGCCGAAATTACCACTTTTTGAAGCATTTAAGGCAAAACAGAGAAACGCTCATAATGTAATTTCTCCGAAAACTCCAAGGGTGAAATACACGTCCATGCAGTCTCCCACCACAACTGCTTCTTGATCTGTCTTTTTGGGGTTGAATTTCTTTCTTTTTAAAAAAATTTTTTAAATGTTTGTTTATTTTTGAGAGAAAGAGAGAGACAGAGAGAGACACAGAGTGCGAGCAGGGGAGGGGCAGAGAGGGAGGGAGACACAGACTCCGAAGCAGGCTCCAGGCCCCGAGCTGTCAGCACAGAGCCCGACGCGGGGCTCGAACTCACAGATGGCGAGATCGTGACCTGAGCCGAAGTCGGCCGCTTAACCGACTGAGCCCCCCAGGCGCCCCCGGGGTTGAGTTTCTTTAACTTAATGCCCCTTAAGTTTCTGGCAACGACATAGGTTTAGTTATTTCACAGCAAACGAGGCGAACGTGAAGGGAGACGTGGGCGGGGTAAACCCCAACGAGCCGTGAAACGGAAAGCCCGACCGCCACTGTCGGCACGAAATGAGCTCAGGAGCCACGCTGGGGGGAGCGAGTCCACGCCGGGGCCAGCCAGAACATCCGCGGCTCTCATTTATTCTCACTTCTCGGGGGGCGTCCAGGGACCCCAAGCCTGTCCGTATGAAGAAATGCTTCCCCCCCCCTTACTGTATCTGAGACCCCATCAACTGTCAGCTGTATAGGTATTTTGTGTGTCACCAAATGAAAGGAGGAGGGCAAATAAAACAGTCACGGGGTTGGTTTTAAGATACGTCCTAGTTTCTGTAGATGTTACATATTTAAAGTTGCAGAATCAATAAAACTGAGGCGGGGGGGGGGATTTGTCTCTTTTGTTCACTGCCCCATCCCCGGTGCCAAGAATAACAGCAGCACGCGGCAGGTGCTTTGTGTTCACTGTGAGCAAAAGCACGGACCGCGGTCGCCCTGCGTGCTCCGCGTGAAGGGTTCAAGTGCGAGAGCAACATTTAGCTGCTTTAGGCACTACACACACTTCCAATCTGCTTTTAAAATCACAAGGCTACTGGGGCGCCTGGCGGGCTCAGTGAGCAAAGTATCTTACTCTCGATTTCGGGGTCGTGAGTTCGAGCCACATGCTGGGTGTGGGGATGACTTAAAAACAAGAGACAGAAATAACCCCACAAAGCTCTTTATGTCGCTGATGGGCAGTTCTTCAGACCAGTAAAATTTCAGATTTTATTCACTATGCCCGAGACAAAAGGCAACGGACTCTGAGCCTGCCAATGAGACGCAAACGTCAGGACAAGTGATTTCCCAGCGTGCATTTCATGCTGACGGGAGCACAGTGGAGGCAGAGGCCTGTCCCCTCCGCCCCATCATCTCTGTCTGCGACGCTCGCCGTGCAGCCCAGCCCCTCTTCTGGAGCCCAGCGTGCTCCACGCGACGTGGACGTGGTAGGGAACAAGAGCACGCAACGAGTCACTCTCAGGGCGATGGGCGCTGACTAGACGGGACCGTGGGGCACCAGTGCAGAGGCACTGGCCTCGTGGCCTTGCGTCCCCCCGGCATTTCAGATCCTGAGCCTGCTCGCCAGAGCTTCGAGCGACAGGCCTGTCTGGCCGTCGGGGCCCGTATATACCGATCTGAATGTGTTCCTCCGTTCCTGTGTTCAAGCAGGTGAGCCCGCGCACGCCCGGGTGCGCGCCCCCTTCCGGCGAAGCAGACAAACCGGAAGCTTCCACTGTTCGGGGGAAGAATGGTAGGCTAACAGATAAGGAAGAGGCCACGTAGCTAAGTGCAGCCATTGGCGCCCGCTGGGCAGCCTGGAATCCTGGAGGGTGGGGGTGGGGGTGGGGCTGGGGGGAGATGGCAGGGAAGGCACCTTGCAGGAAGTGCTGTTGGACTGGATGCTAGGAGTGAATGAGAGGCGCGGAGGCAGAGAGGTGAGAAACGGCGCGGACCCAGGAGGAAGCAGTGGCGTGAGGGCCGAGGCAGGAAGAGAAGGGAGGACGCACCACAACCCGCAGACCTGGAAATCCAGGGACGTGGGTGACGTGGTCGGAACTGTTTGAGGAAGATGGCCCCGGGCCGGCCTGCGGAGGACGGGTTCCGGAGCGGCGCGAACCGAGTCAAGGAGCCTGGCTAGGAAGTGAGCACGGCTCGGAGGTCTGGATGAGATAAGGGGGTCTTCGGGTAGGGCGGAGGAAGCCACAAGATGAGAGACCGTGGAACCAAGAGACAATGGGTGAGGGGCGGGGGGCAGGGGGAGAGGATCAGGAAGAGGAGTCCAGGACATGACCACGCGTCCAGCTGGAGTGAGTGGATAGCGGGGACGTGGGGATAGCATCTGAGATGCGAGAACGCGGGCGGCAGGGGAGAAGCAGAAGAGAACGGGTTTTAGGGGGAGGAAAATGCGTCACTTTTGGGCGTCTGAGTCGGAGGTGCCCATGGGACACCCAGGTAAAAGTGCCAGGTCTGCTCTAGAGACTCAGACTTAGGAACCTTCGGTGTACCGGGGACGTCTGGAACCATCAGAGTACGAGAAATCCCGCACGGAGGTCTCACGGAGGTCTCTAACAGAACTGAAGTTAGGAATTTGGTCCTCATTCCTTCCCTGCAGACTCCCCACCAAACGGTTACTTTCTTTTTCCTGGGTAGTCTTTTTGTGGTTTCTCCTCCCAATAAACTAAGAAAGTCAGTACGCTGGTAGCTAAGGTCTATTCTTTCAAGTGGGCTCTAAATGTGTCAGTGTTAGCAGCAAATCAAAATTTACCCTAGCGCAACATAAAAATCTCTACTGCCTACCGTGGTTCACGCTCAAGAGTCTACAGAACGTACCTTGGCTCAGGTAAATGAATCCAACAGGCACCCCACTGCAGTTAAGAAGCAAACCAGAGAGCGCAGTGTGACCCGGCCACTGCTGACTTTTCCAACTTTAAGCCGTAACACCCTCGCCCTCTCTCACTTAACCGCTCTTCCAGCCATTCCTAGGGCAGCTTCGCTCTTTTCTCCCGCCTCCGCTCGGATGCGTTGAACGTCAGTCACCCCAGAGGCCTTCCTGGAACAGCCTGTGTAGAGGTCCCTCTCCCCTCGATCTTCCTTTCCTGGCCTACGCTTGTAAAACTCTATTTTCGTTATCCACCGCCCGCCCCGGTTTACTAGTGCCACTTTGAAAGCAGGGACTCTCTCCTCCCCTGTAACTCCGGCACCGAAGGGGTTGGTCAAAGCAACACGTGCATCGATGGAGAGAGCTCGGCAGAAGAAACCGGGCTTGGTTTGGTGACTCGAGGGGCAGGCTCAGGGTCGGACAGGCTCGCCGTGACTTTCGACAGACCACCTCGCCCCTGCGGGCTGCAGCCCCTGCACCGTCACAGCGGGCTGGCCCCAGCCGGAAGCGGGTCCCACCGCGCGGAAGCACCCCAGCCCGCGGCGGGAGTGCGAGTCCGCGCCCGCCGCTCTCCCGGGACCCCCCCCACCGACTCCCCCCGGCCCGGCCGCCATGTGGCGCGGCTGACCGCCGGGCGCCCACCTGTCTCCCTCTGCGTCTTCACGCTGATGTACTGGCGCAGCTTCTTCACCGCGCGGTCCCGGATGCCCTTCTCGTGGGACGCCAGCCGCTGGGCGAACTGGAGCTCGGCCGGCTGCATGGCGGGGGCCATCGCGCCCGCTGGACCATCCCCGGCCGCAGCCTCCCGCCGCCCGCCGCCGCCCGCCGCCTCCCGCCGCCTCCCGCCGCCCGCGACCTCCCGCCGCCGCCGCCGAGCAGTTCGGGGCCGCGTCTGCGCAGAAAACGGCTCGCTTCGGCGGCGGCGGGCGGGGGTGACGCGCGGGCTGATGGCGTCACAAAGGCGCCGGCCACAGCTCGCAGCGCGTTCTGGGTGCGAGCGCGGCAGACCCTGGCAAGTGGGCGGAGCAGCCCGGCTCGGGTTCCGTCGTGGTTTCGCTCCCCCGCGCCTCCGCCGTCTCTCGTCGCCACATCTGCAGGCGTCTGGCGGCGAGGTTAGCTAGCGTTGGGTCTTGACCAGGAAGAGATGATGGCCAATGCCAGTAGTCTAGAATCTTTAAACTCACTTTACAAAATCTCCATCCGGTCGATTACTCACCTACGAGATAGACAGCACCGAGTTTTTAATCGTATTGGACTCCTCGAGCCGCCTCTGTTGGGTGGAGACTGAGAAGGGTGGCAATCCTTCGGGTTTTTGGCGGGATGTTGGGAGCAGTCCCAGTAAGGGGTCCAGGTCTGAGCCTCTGCTGCTGGCGGAGATACCACCCTCCAGCATCTCCCAATGTCCGTTCCCGGGACAGGTCCCAGGGCAAGGACAAGTCCAGGGACAAGGCAGGTCCCGGTGCAGGGGATGGTAGGGTCAGGGTCGGGTCCCAGTGCAGAGGATGGCAGGAGCAGGTCTTGGTGCAGGGGATAGCAGGAGTAGGGGATGACAGGGACAAGGTCAGGTCCCAGTGCAGAGGATGGCAGGGACAGGGTCAAGTCTCAGTGCAGAGGATGGCAGGGGCAGGGGCAGGTGCAAGGGATAACGGCTGGTACAGGTCCCGGTGTGGGGGCAGGAGTTTGGAGCAAGGGCTTGCGAGTCCATCCTTAGGCCTGGTGAGCATTCAGGGAACTGTGGCAGTGTTGGCTTCGTGCCAGGTTAGAAACAAACATCTTAGTTATTGCAGTAACCCAGTGTATTTGAACCTCCAGGCTGCACCCTACTTTGTTAATTTAGTGGTCGTATTGGGGCAAGTAAATGAACTAGGTGGCATCTTCAACTCGTGGTCGTCTGTTACTTAGCCAGCTGGTTTGACTGACTTTCCCTATTCAGGGCAGACTTCCCGGGGAGTCTTGTCAGAGAGCTTTGAGCCTAGAGCCCAACATGGGAGCGTGGCCGCCGGCTGCGTGGTGGCTGTTCCCTTGAACGCATTGCCCCTTAGTCTAGCGTCCCTTGCCAAACAGGAAAGGCCCGATTCGACTTATTTAACTTGACACTTATATTTGGGTTTCACTGTCCTTCTATTTTGCAGTTAACGAGTTTGAAACTCCAGCTAAGCCAGGAGAGCCGATGCGGTATCACCAAACCCAATCCTCGACCGTAAGGCCGAAAATGACGCGTAAACTCTGTGAGCTTTGAGCCTCGTGGCTCGCCGTTCCCGACCCCCGGCGTGGATACGTTCCCGCTCTTTCCGGCGTGAGGGGTCAGAGGGCGCGCCGCCGCGCAGGCGCACAGAGCCGGGGCCACGGCGGCCATGGGCGAAGCAGGCGGCGCTGAGGAGGCTTGCCGGGTCAGTGAGGGGACCGCGCTGTCGCCATTCGCTGTCCCGCGCCGTGCGGCAGCCCGCCTGGGCTTGCCCAGTGCTCTTCAGACAGCCCTGGGCCGCCTCCTCGGGGCAGCGTGGCTCGGGCGGGGGGCTGGGGGCGTGGCTGGGACCGCCGCGTCGCGCTGGGGCGGTGGGCGCGACGGCGGTCGGAGCCCGGCCCCCCTCGCAAGGCCCTAACGCGGCTTCCTAGACTTAGCTCAAGGTTCAGGGAGAACGCCGGCCACACAGGTCGCCGTGCCGTCGCCTCCACTGCACGTGGTGCGGGAGAGACCCGGGTTCGGGGCCCGGTTCTGTCCCGTTAACGGCGTTAGCCTGGGGAGGTCGCCCGGCCTGCCGGGGCCTCTCTGCTCGTCACCCGGACAGCCTTGGGGGATCGGGGATGCCAAGTGAGATGACCCCCCCCACGGGCCGGGCGCCCCCGGCGGGAGCGCGGTGACCTTCCTGTTCCTCGCGGGTGCCGGCCTGTCATTTGGCTTTCAGGAGGAGGAGGAGGGCCTCGGGCCTCGCGTGCGGGGAGAAGACAGAAACCGGCTGGCCCTGGCCGCCCGCCCGCGCCCCAGCTCGGCGTGCCCTACGGGGCCGAGGGCGGGGTGGGTAAACGCCTGCTTGGGGAGGAGCCGCCAGGGACTGAGAGGCCGCCTCGGGCCGCGGGTCTTAGCCCTCCGAAGAGAAGCGGTAACGATCTTGAAATCCGCTTGTTCTTGTAGCACGCGGGATCTAAAGAAGAGTTCGTGAAAGTCAGAAAGAAGGACCTGGAACGGCTGACCACGGAAGTAATGCAAATCCGGGACTTCTTGCCCAGAATCCTCAACGGGGAAGTGCTGGAGAGCTTCCAGAAGTTAAAGATTGTCGAGAAAAGTGAGTCTTGTCTTTAGCAGCCCTGGAGGGTGACAGCGGTGTGTGCCCGCGGACTGACCTTCCGTGAACAACCGTGGGGCGAGCGCAGAGGCGCTTTCGGGGGCCGCTGCGACTGCGTGGTTACCCGTGGGAGAGTCGGATACGGCTGGAGGGACACAGGTGCCCGGATGTGACTGACCAGACGCCGCGCTGTGTCGGAGAAGGGTCGCCGGAGTTTCTGGAGTATCTGTCTCCGGCTTCTCTCTCGCCCCCTCTCCTTGGCGTTACACGGTCGATGCTGTCGTAGCTGAAAAGCGCTGCTCTAAAAGTTCAGCGTGTAAAGTAAGGGCCTTGCCCGTGGAGACGCGGCGCGGAGTTAAGGTGTGCGTGGAGAGGGGCGAGTGTTTCCTGGTCTCGGGTGACGGACAGGCCGGTGTCTAGCCCGGACTCGGTCCGCTCCCGGTTGGGGATTCGAGCGGGCTGCTGGCAGGTAGCGGCCTGGGAGCCTGCGGACGGTCTCAGGCCCGCCGGGGTGACCCTGCCCTCGCCTGAGTCAGCCCGCGGCATCGGACGGCTCATCGCCCCGGCGGTCTCTAGGAAAGCTGCTTCTGAGGTCCCCGCGCAGGCGAGGAGTGTGCACCGCACACGCTTGTGGTTTGCACACGCACCCGGTGGAGGGCGCAGCCGTGCGCTCGTAGACGGGGAACGCTGGTGGCTGCTGAGTCCGCCGCCCCGTTCGTGTCCCATGGGATCCCCTGCCCCCTGACGTGTGCCCAGGAGGCGGGCTCCTGCTGCCTGCCCTCGGGGCCGGGAGAAAGGCCGGGGCTTCCATCTCAGGGCTGGAGACAGCCTCCGCTCTCGCCGGGCTCCCGTCGCCCTGTTTCTGCCATCCCTCCTGGGGGGCGGGCGGCGCTGGTCTCCGGGTGCCTCCGCAGCCCGACGCGTCTCCCACCCTGCTGCTTCTCCGTGGACCTCAGGCTCCGGGCCTCTGTGTCCCACGGGGACCCTGCCGCCTGTGCTCACGTCACTGCTGTGCCGTGGCTCCCGGTCATGGGCTTCTGAGCCCACCATCCTGGGCCTGAGGGCACTCGGCCAGGGCGCACGTTTGTCTTCGGGGAGGGCGAGCGCTGCTGGGCACGTCGGCGTGCTGGGTGGCCACGTCCCTCCGCGGAGTCGTAAACCGCTCGGGGTCTCGCAGATGGGTTATCGCGAGCCAGTCTTTAGAGACACAGCCTCACGTCGTGGTACATGCGGGAGCGAGGGCCACGGACGAACATGGTGACTTGACCTCAGCTAGGCTCCAGGAGCCCTTGCCTTGCAGCCCTGGTCTCCTCAGGCCCTGTGGCCACCTCTTCCTGCCCTCCGGCCGTCTCGCCTTGGCCCGCTTTGCCCGTGCGGCCTCCTCCGCAGCAGCCCTTGGGCCAGCGGAGCCGCCTGAGGCTCGGGCCTAGGCCCCCTCTGCCCTCGCTCCGGCTTTCCCGCGGGCGGTCTCTTGCACACGGCTTCCGCTCCCGGGTCCGTCTCTGCTCCCAGGCGTCGCCCAGACCCCCAGGGTTGCCGTCCTGTATGCAAGTCCTCCTCGGTGTTTCTTCTTGCTTGTTTCACGATGGTTTCAAATTCTCACCGTTTGTCCTAAAGCAGCCAGCCTGCAGCCACCAGGAGGGACCCGGAGCCCGACGAGGGAGGCCACGCGCAGGAACTCTGGGCGTCCTGCCAACAAAAGGCTGGCGTTGCCGAGGGATTTGGGGAAGGGCGAGTTCAGGCGAAGTGCACGTTAAACCGCGTTTTGATGGGCTCCAGGCGAAACAGGGCCGTGCGTGGGGCCATCCCCGCGTGCTGCCACGTGGACCTGGCCCTCGTCTTCGTAGATGGATGCAGAACGTCGTAGATGGATGCAGAACGGTGTGTCCGAAGTGCCTTATTTCTCGCTCCGCAGCCGGCTGGAAATCAGGGCGGCTGCTCCGCATGCCGGTGACTCTGATCCTGCAGGGAACAGAGGGATGTTCTCTTTTTCCTGGTGGAATTTCAAACAGCAGAATTTCTGATAGTCTGGGATTTTACAAAATCAGCTTTCTGTGAATGGGGAACGAGCGGCCACCGAAGGGGCTGTTAGGACAGTGAAGTGTGTTCCTTCCCGTTAACTCAGCCGCGGGCTTTGTGTGTTTGTTAGCCCAGCCTAACAACTGCGGGACAGACGGCTACTTTCCCACCTCTGACTCGTGACACCCATCCTCCCACCCCACCCCACTCGGGGCTTCCTCAGCCTCCCCAGCACACCGCCGTCCACGTAGGGACCTGGGTCCTCCTGCCTCTCCGCCTCTCCTCCCCCCCCCACCCCCCGTCTCTCTTCCCATTAAGTCCTGTGCATTCCCGCTCTCAACTCGTCCTGAGTTCACTAGCCTGCCTTCACTGCCGCTGCCACCACTGCGCCCAGCACTGGCGTTCTGCCTGAAGCTCTGCCTCCTGGCAGCGTCCACTCCTTGTCACTTTCCGGTCTGTTCTGTATGCTGCAGCCTGTGTAGCTTTTAACTGTTGTTTGGTTATGTCATTCCCCTGCTTATGTCCTCAGTGGCTTCTCCTTGCTTCTAGGATGAAGACCAAAAACACCCCCTTCCCCAAGAAAGCACTACCACCTGAAAACCTAACCCAAACTGTACCATGGCTTGAAAGATTTCGCGTTATTGGACTTAGCCTCAGGTTCAGGTTCACTTCCTTATCTGTCTAGATAAGCTCTGTCTTCCTGTTAGTTCCTAGATGTGGTTACAGAGCACCAGCTCCCGTTCTTTTCCTTCAGGTCAGGTTTTGGTCTCATGCTACAGTACGAGTCGGCGGGAGGGCGGGGCCCTGTTTTTGCCTCCGATTTTATTCTTTGTGCCTGAATGTTTGGTTCCGATTTTACTTCTCGCGCTGTCTCTGCATGCTCTTCTGTCTAACTTGCTCGCCGTCTCATGGAGCTGAGGTGCTGCGGGCCCTCGGTGCTGAGAGAAAGGGAGGACCAGCGTGCACTTCGATGTCAGTTACGGATGGTCAAGATCTTAATCGTCTTGCCGTGGGACCTCAGGGCGCTTTCCGGTTAGACTGATCCTGAAGCTTGAGATTAGGGTCGGATGCTTTCGTTTCACAATTACGTCACAAGGTCCAGTAATTCCTTGCCTTTCTTGATTGGTACTGGTTCATTTGGAGAGAGGCAGTAAAAAAGTCGTTCAGCCTCTTTTCTTTTCTCTTCTCGAAGTTAGTTAACGTGCAGTGTAATAATGGTTCCGGGAGTAGAATTTAGTGATTCTTCGCTTACACCAGCACTTCGTGCTCAGCCCGACAAGCGCCTTCCTTAATGCCCATCACCCATTTAGCCCACCCCCCACCTCCCCTCCAGCGACCTCAGTTTGTTCTCTGCATTTAAAAGTCTCTTAGAGTTTGTTTCCCTCCCTGTTTTTATCTTATTTTTGTTTCCCTTCTTTTATGTTCATCTGTTTTGTATCTTAAATTCCTCAGAGTGAAGTCATGTGATATTTGTCTTTCTCTAATTTTGCTTAGCATAATACCCTCTAGTTCCAATCACGTAGTTGCAAATGGCAAGATTTCATTTTTTTTGATTGCTGAGTAACACTCCATTGTGTGTATGTGTGTGTATACATATACACACACACACACATATATATGTATATATATGTATATATATATATATACGACCTCATCTTTATCCGTTCATCTGTCGATGGGACACTCGGGCTCCCTCCATACTTTGGCTGTTGTCGATGGCGCTGCTGTAAATGTTGGGGCGCATGTGCCCCTTCGAAGCAGCCCTCCTGTGTCCGTTGGATAAATACCTAGCAGTTCAATTGCTGGGTCGTAGGGTAGTTCTATTTTCAATTTTGACGATCCTCTGTACTGTTTTCCAGAGCGGCTGCACAGGTTTGCAGTCCCACCAGCAGTGCTAACGGGTTCTTCTTTCTTGGCATCCTCGCTAACGTTCGTTGTTGCCCGAGTCGTTAATGTTAGCCATTCTGACAGGCGTGGGGTGGGATCTCACTGTGGTTTTGATTTGTATCTCCCTGATGATGAGTCACGTTGAGCATCGTTTCACGTGTCTGTTGGCCATCTGGATGTCTTCTTTGGAGAAGTGTCTGTTCATGTCTTCTGCCCATTTCTTCAGTGGATTATTCGTTGTTTGGGTGTTGAGTTTGATAAGTTCTCTGTAGATTTTGGATACTAACCCCTTATCTGATATGTCATTTGCAAATATCTTCTTCCATTCTGTCAGTGCCTTTTAGTTTTGCTGATTGTTTTCCTTCACTGTGCAGAAGGTTTTTATTTTGATGAGGTCCCAGTAGTTCATTTTTGCTTGTTTCCTTTGCCTCCAGAGATGTGTTGAGTAAGAACTTGGCTACAGCCAAGGTCAAAGTGGTTTTTGCCTGCCTTCTCCTCTAGGATTTTGCTGGCTTCCTGTCTTACGTTTAGGTCTTTCATCTATTTTGAGTTTATTTTGTGTGTGGTGCAAGAAAGTGGGTCCAGGTTCATTCATCTGTGTGTCGCTGTGAGTTTTCCCAGCACCGTATTCAGCCTGTTTCAGTCTTCATTGTCTATTAGAACACGTTTCAAATGCATAGATTGCCCCCGAGACGTTAGGTGATATAATTTAAAAACAACCAGACGTCTTAGTGACAGTCTGTCAGATACTCAGAGTCTCAGCAGTTGTGATTGTGTAATTTTTCGTGTTGACTCTAAACATAAATGGCAGTCTCAGTTTATGACATTTTATTTTATTTATTTATTATTATTTTTTTAAATGTTTATTTATTTTTGAGAGACATAGAGGCACAGCGTGAACAGGGGAAAGGCAGAGAGAGAGGGAGACACAGAATTGGAAGCAGGCTCTAGGCTCCAAGCTGTCAGCACAGAGCCCGACGCGGGGCTCGAACTCACAGACGGCGAGATCATGACCTGAGCTGAAGTCGGCCACCCAACCCACTGAGCCACCCAGGTGCCCCTCGTTTATGACATTTTAAAATCTTCAACAGTTTTAACCTTTTAAAATTTATTTAAATAAATATGTTTATTTATTACTGTGTTAATACTGTGAATCGGCCTTATTTTGTTCCTTGAATATCAGTAATAATACAGTGTGGCCATGATATACTAGAGGAATGCTTGACTAATTTTGTTTAGCAATAGAAAAGTTGTTTTGTGGAATTTAAAATTTGTGCAGCAGCACCGTGCCTCTGTCGCCATTGTCCAATAAAACTTTCTGTGATGGCGAAGTTCTTGTATAATTCACACTGTCCCTTTCTATTTAAAAAATAGCCACTAGCCGTATGTGGCCAACTGATCCAGCCCCATTTATTGAAAAGACAGTCTTTCCCTCTTTAGTATAGGGACGGCTTTGTTGTAAATGGCTATGTATGTGTGAATTTGAATCTGAATTCTTTTTTAGTTCTGTTACTTATTTTTATGTAGTTTATCATTAGTATTTATTATTAGTTTTTATATTGATTTTCCACTTGGTTGTTATTGTAGCTCCATGATGAAATTCTCTTTTTGCCTTTTTTTCCTGTAACATTAATTTTTATTTTTTATTTTATTTTTTAAATGTTTATTTATTTTTGAGAGAGAGAGAGAGTGTGAGCAGGGGCGGGACAGAGAGAGAGACACACACAGAATCCGAAGCCGGCTCCAGGCCCTGAGCTGGCAGCACAGAGCCCGACGTGGGGCTCAAACTCACAAGCCGTGAGATCATGACCTGAGCCAAAGTCGGACGCTTAACCGACTGAGCCACCCAGGTGCCCCTCCTGTAACATTAATCACAGTTATTTTAAAGTCTGAATCTGATCATTCTTTTTTTTTTTCTTTTTTTAATGTTTTTAAATTTATTTTGAGAGAGAAAGACAGAGTGTGAGTTAGGGAGAGGCAGAGAGCGAGGGAGACAGAATCTGAAGCAGGCTCTGGGCTCTGAGCTGTCAGCACAGAGCCCGATGTGGGGCTCGAACCCACAGACCGAGAGATCATGACCTGAACCGAAGTTGGACACCAAACTGATTGAGCCGCCCAGGGGCCCCTGAACCTGAGAATTCTAATATCTGGGTCATCTGTTGATCTGGTTGTATTGTCTATTTTCCCTCTTGGTAGTCTTGGTAATTTTTTATTGATTAATGGAGTTTCTAAAGTGACACTTGTAGAGACTTTCGGTGATGATATTTTTCTCTAGCACATGGTGCTCCCCTCCCCCTTCGCCTCCCCCCACTCACTGTCCGCTTGTCTCTGCAGCCTCTGCGTGCTGCTTACGCGCTGCCGAGTGCCTGGAGGAGAGAGGTGGCTCCGACCTCAGTTCGGCTCCTGTGCTTCCATCTCCTCTGGGGTCACGGCTCACCTATAGTCCCGGCCGTCTGACAGCTCTGTGCCACCGCTGACCGCCCTGCCCAGCTTCGCTGCCTCTTTCCCTGTGCTGCTTTGGAATGTGCCGAGGTCTTTGGGAAGAACGGGGTGGGAGGCTGGGGTCCTGTACCTCAGGGCACTTTCCTCGTCTCTGGGTCCTGCCTAAAGGCCTGTGTGACTCAGTTGCTCACACATACTTTCAAAGGAGTCCATTTTTTAAAGTTCTACTTTTCTCATTATTCTCGGTGGGAAGATTGATCTGCTCCCTCACCATCATAGCTGGAAATGCAAGTCCTTCCATATATGTAGTTGTGATTTTAAATTGCTAAAGATATTTCATAATGTCCTAAACACAGACTGTTGAGATGTTCCAGGCTAAAGGAGGCTAAAGATACAATGACAATTGAAGGCAATTCCTGACACTAGGCTGGTTGTCATACTAGGAGGGAAGAAAATGCTCTAAAGGACAATTTGGGGTCGTTTGAGAGAATTTGAATATTGGTGGCAGATTAGATAGAGGTACTAATATTAATTTTTCTACACTTGACAACTGTATAGAGTAGGTGTCTAGGACATGCCTGTTCCTGGGAAGTACTCACTGAAGTGTGTAGAAGTAAATACTGCTGGCTCGTGGTGTGTGTCGTGTGTGTGGGTCTGTGTATCGCACGAGGGGTGAGCAAATGTGAAATGTTGCCAGTAGGTAAGTCTGGGGAAAGGGAACGTGGGCATTCTTTGTATGATTTTTTTCTTGTGTGCAATGTTTTGTAAGTTTGAAATTGTTTCCAAATAAAAAGTTTGAAAAATCTAGTAAAATGAAAAAACTAACGTTCACAGAACCCTAAGTGTCCCTTAGGCACTGTCGGGTTGTTAGAAGTGGGATTTGAAAACCTCTTGTACTGCGTGGTCTCTCAAGTGTTGATGGGTGTTTGGAGATTAATTTCCCAAGAGTTTGGTATTAATGAGAAGAGGAAGACCTCAGTTACAGCTCAGAGAAGAATGATTGTTTCTGGGCCACAGAAATCTGAACCAGAGAGAATCGTGGAGAGTGGGATGGAAGGAAGAGTGAGTGCCAAGAGGGCATTATTGGGGTGCACAGTGGGCTCAGCAGGTGGAGCCTGGTTCGCTCCATCTCGGGGTTGGGAGTTTGGAGCCCTATGTTGGGTGGAGAGATTACTTAAAAATAAATCTTAAAAAACCAAAGATTATTTGATGTGACCGAAAGTTTATTGTGACCCAAGTGAGATGATCTCTGAGTGCCTTTTCCCCATACCTTGGCAGGAACAAAAGGGGTAACATGGAGTGTAATGTGGAGGGACAGGTATGGTCCAGGTTTGGGGAGCCCACACTGGGGAGCTAGAGGAGTGGGGTGCCAGGGCCTCCCCAAGAGCTGCCAGATGCGCAGGAGGGCAGGGGCTTGCCTCACCCAGAAGGGAGAGTTACTGCCTCTGGAAGGCAGGCAGCGGTGACGCAGCGGGGAGTAAATGCCCCAGCGTGTCTCCTCTTGGCCCCCGCCTCTGTCCTGGTCTAACAGGAGCCTGGTTGCTGTGGATGTTGACTTTTGCCTCTTGGAAGCACGGACCATGGAGGAGAGTGGACCTGAAGGGCACTTGGAGATGTCCAGAACACAGGGGACTGGGAGGGAAGAAAAGAGACTTAATGGGCTTTTGGACAGAGGAAGTGGGAAAGTAGCCGAGGTGGAGAAGGTGGAGACATACGTTATTTGAATGAATCACTCCCGATACCCTGTCGCTAACATTATCTCTGTATGCCAATAAATGAAACGTTTTCCAAGTCTACAGTTTGCGAAATGCTGTGACAGAAGTCGTTTGAATTCAGCAAGATCGATCTTAGTTTTTGGTGATGGTATATGTTTTCAAGACTTCCAATGAATGTGGTCGATGAGTCACTCAGGCGAGATGCTCTGTCTGCCTGGTGTCTGTCAAGCACGGCCAGGTAGTGTGGGGGGTGCAAGGGGTGAAGTCCGACCCCTTTCCTTGTGGGTTTGCAGGTGGACTGAGGAGCTCCAACACACAGATGTTGCAGTTAGTGATACGAGGCACTGCCAAGTCCATAGGCAGTGCCAAGAGGGAACAAATTCCTGTTAGTCACACGTTTTCTTCATCTTATAAGCGATAACTCCAATGGCCTTTAGTTAGAAAAAGAGTGGTTTGGGGAGCAGGTTTTTGGCAGTGCCGGAAAAAAATGCTATTTTCATGCTCCGGTTCCAACTCTTCCCCCCCCCCACCCCCTTTGATTTGTTTTAAAAATTCGGCAGCTAATTAAAGTGTTGTTTTGCTAGGTTAGAGTAGGTAGAAAGATTTCAAATTCACTTCATGTCTTTAACTGATGAGTTTTTTTAAATGATTTTTGAAATATTCTGATTTTTTCACTTCTTGAACTTACATTGTTGACAGGCCGATTAAGTTAAAACGAGGTCTTTAGGGTGAGCCCTGATCCAACATGACTGGTGTCCTTACAAAAGAGGGAAATTTGGACACAGAGAAGATATGCACGAGGAAGCCGATGTGACGTGAAGAGACCAGGAGAAGGCCTGGTGACAGCAGAGGCAGATGACAATTCTGGAACAGCAGGGCTACTGAAAGACGGAGGACGCAAGGAAGAATCCTCACCCGTGGTGCCTGCTGACACCGTGGCCTTGGACCCATGGCCTCCAGAACTAGGAGAGAAGATGCCTCTGTTCCAAGCCGCCCAGTTTGCGGTGCTTCCTTCCACACCCTCCGAGTCTCCGCTCAAAGTAAAGCGGAGCCCACTGGTGGCTGATTGTCAGTTCTCTTCTAGCCCTGTTGGAGAGCGATGCGGAGGGAGAAGTTAAGGGCTGTTAAAAAGCTTTTGTTTTGGATTTGAGACTTTTAGCTATTTTGATTAAAAACAGTACTTTCATGTTAACATACTGAAGCAGCTGATAGTTTGCTGATTGTAAGCTTACCTGGTGGTAAAAAAAGGGTAGGAGAAGTTGATCTCTTTTGTGTGGTTTACGGTTCTTTGCTCAGTGTTTTAGAAATGCTTCTTTTCATTTATAGCTGTCTCCTGCCTGTGATAGTTCTCTGTAGCCTTCCCACGAATAAGTTAAACGTCAAGAGATAACAGGCATTCTCATGTTATTAGAACTGTCAAAAACGGATGTAAATTTCAGAAGCCATATTGACGTTGAAGTAGCCTGTGACATTGGTTGTGTTTGTATATTGGTAGTCTCTCTTAGCCGCTCTTTAATTCGTTAACAATTAAATGAGGGAGATTTCTCCTTCGTTTTGAATGCTAAAGACAGACGAGCAGTTAAAAGGCCCTCCTAGGCTGGGCGACAGCTCCTTTCCTTTTCTGATATCGAGGCTGGGTAAGATGATGTCTTGATTACACATAATGTATCATTCACTGTCCATATTCTTTCTGTCCCTGGATTTAAAAAAAATTCACAAAGAATGTATATTCTCATGAGAACGAGACATACAAAGTAGCTGTGCATTTTTTTCTGTTTAAGGATTAGCAGAAGGAATGTGTAGAGAAGTGACTTATTTGTGTGACATATTTATAAAATTCCGTGTGCCGTTCTAGGGATTTGGGATGTATCAGAAAACAAAATATGAAAATCTTTGCCCTTGTGGTGTTTGTTCTGGGCGCAGGCACTGTTGGGGGCCAAGCTGAAAATGCAAGGTGGGGGGTTTTGTTGGACGGTGATGGCAGTGCTCCCATCCGGCCACGAGGCGGCAGCCTTGTACAGCAGAAGGGCGCCCTCCGCCTCCAGGGGCCTGGGGTAGGCTCCCAGGGGGTGGGTGTGGCATCCCTGATGCCGACTTTGAATTCTGTGGGGTACTTGTAGGAGAGTGGGATGTTTTGACCCTGTCCCCGTGTTATGGTAGCCTATAGTAAGGTTGTAGACAGGTATATAGAGCAAGAGATTTTAAAGTTATTGTAATGAAAATCTTTTGGGTGGTCAGAATTAATTCCTTCATATTTTATACATAGTAAAGCTTACATTGTAAGGATGTAATTTTCTATCTTTGCCATGTTTGAGTGATAACACTGCTTAATGATACAAGAAAATCTAAAAGTGAACTGCAAAGAAAAAAATTGTACCACTCATCATTTTATTTTAGTTCGTTTTTTGGTTTTCTTTCTTTTTTTTTTTTTTTGATCATATGCACTTTATGGTTCATTCATAATTATAAAATATGTTTTAATTTAACATTGTTACAAAAGGCAACTTTATAGCTTTTTAAAGCATAACACTTGAGGGCACCTGGGTGGCTCAGTTGGTTAGGCATCCGACTTCGACTCAGGTCATGATCTCAGGGTGTGTGAGTTCAGGCTGCATGTTGGGCTCTGTGCTGACAGCTCTGAGACTAGAGCCTGCTTTGGATTCTGTGTCTCCATCTCTTTCTGCCTTCTCCCCCACCTCTCTCTCTCTCAAAAATAAATAAACAAACAAACAAAAAAGCATAGGGGCACCTGGGTGGCTCAGTCAGTTAAGTGTCCAACTTCGGCTCAGGTCTTGCGGTCCATGAGTTCAAGTCCTGCGTCAGGCTCTGTACTGACAGCTCAGAGCCTGGAGCCTGCTTCAGATTCTTTGTCTCCCTCTCTCTGCACTCCCCCCTACCTCCGATTCATGCTCTCTCTGTCTCTCTGTCTCTCTCTTTCTCTCTCTCAAAAATAAACATTAAAAAAAATACAGTATTTGACTAATAGTTGATTTCTTGGGTGGCCACAGTTTGTAGGGCAGAGTATAGAGTCGTGGGGAGAGTCCTGTTGTGGCATGACATGTTGTCGAAGGGCAGAAAGAGAACGGATTCAAGGGAGAAGAAATAGTCCCGCACGTAGCACCTTCATGTAGGTTCTCAGAAACACATTCGAAGCAAAGTTCTGCGGCCAGTTTCATAATCTGTAATGGAATATTTAGCTTCAGGTGATAATCTCCCTTCTAGGGCAATGGGTCCCTGGAAAATCCAGACTCCATTCATTTCTCCGGAGCTCTTGGGAGGCCTCTGCTGTTCTTGGTGGTCCCCTCTTTGTCAGACCCCCTAGGCTATGAAGCCACACCCCTGCTCTGGTCTGCACTTCGGTGGGGGGACTGCTGTAAGCCATCTCCCCTCTCAGGTGAGGGAAGGCACCAGTTTCTAGGCTGCCACCCCTGCTACCCTCCATTTCTCCACCCACCACGCTCCTGTTGCTGGGGTCCCTCATTTGCTGGGGCTGGTGTGTGTCGATTTCATTTCGTTAGTGACCCGAGACCAGGCCGTGGTCCCGAAGCAGTCTTTCTCGGAGTCTCTGCCCAGACCAGCCGTTCAGCCTCACCTGGGAACTTGCTGGAAGGGCAGGTTTTCAGGCCCCACTCAGGCCTCCTGAATCGGAAACTCTGACGAGGCGGCGCAGTAGCCTGTGTTAGAACAGGTCCTGTAGGGGGTTCTGGTGGACCCTAACGTTTGGGAATCACCATCCGCAAGCATTGCTGCCTTAATCAGGAGGTGCGCCATTAACCCAGGACTGTGTTCCACCCCAAAGCTTGGTTTACGTTAGCATAAAAATGGATGATTTCGTAGCCCCTGAAGTCGGAGCACTTAACGTTTTAAGTTCTAGATTTCTTTGCTTTTTGAATGTCATCTTTTATTCAAAGTCGGCAATGCTTTTGCTTTCAGACTTATGAACACAGATGTCTTTGGGATTTGGGTTGGCCGTTTGAATCACCATCTGAGTGAACGTGGTTGACAGGAAGAATGCCGTGGTGCCACGCTGTCACTGTGGCCTTTTCTCGTGTGACCACGTTGCTCCCACCCTCCATTGACTGCCGCTGCGGCGGTTCCTACTGAGTCAGTCTGCCAGTTGGTGAGACAAGCTTTGTGAATCAGCCCCTGCTGGCACCGTCTACTCGCTGCGCTGCCTTCTGCTTTTAATGGAGCAGATACAAGTCTGTGCCACGAGACCGTCGTGCCTTCAGTCCTTTAAATAACCCACTTGCTTAAAGCCTCGAGTACAAGTCTGGCAGTAAAATGAGGTCTTAAAAACATGAGACCGAAAACAACAACAAAAGCAGTGCTTTCTGCTCCGGGGTCCCAAGCAGGACTTGTAGCATGTTGGTCGGGGACTCGTCGTGCGAATGATCCCACCCGAGCGAGCAGGGCCGGTTTTCCTAAAAGAAGATGAGGCAAAATGGATTCTTAGAAGAGAGTAGTGATTTGAAATACTGAGCATTATTATGTCTCTTTTTTCTAGACCTGGAAAGGAGAGAACAAGAATTAGAGCAACTGAGAATGGATTGTGAGCACTTTAAAGCCCGCCTAGAGACTGTGCAGGCTGACAGCATGCGAGAGAAGAAGGTACGACGCTCACAGACCGCTGCGGACCTTACCCGTGTCGTGGCTGTGGCCACCAAGTGGTGTTGCCAACAGCTTTTCTAGACCTCAAGCCTCGAGAGATCGTATTTTAAAACGTGTGAATTCTAAATGGGTTGGAAAATAGTCGACCGTTGACCTTTATGACCATTTAACATGGAGAATATTTACTGGGTGCCTTGTAATAGTCACTTTCTGTTAATTTTTATTTTTAAAGACCATTTCAAAATATTAAAAGTCACAGTATGGTAAGAATCTTGAAAAAAATGCACATCATAATTTATAATTGGAGATAAATATATTACCTGGAAATATTTACAATTAAGGGATCATTTACTGGTATTTTATTATTTAAAAGAAATTTTTTTAATGTTTATTTTTGAGAGAGAGAGCATGCGAATGTGTGCTAGTGGGAGAGGGGCAGAGAGAGAGAGGGAGACACAGAATCTGAAGCAGGCTCCAGGATCTGAGCCGTCAGCACAGAGCCCGACGCGGGGCTCGAACCCACGAACCGTGAGATCATGACCTGAGCCGAAGTCGGATGCTCAACCGACTGAGCCACCCAGTGCTCCCATTTAGTGATATTTTAGAAATAACAAGTGTATTTTAATATTTGAGAAGGCTAATAGGATTTCTCAAAAATTACACATTTTTACTTTACGGAACAAGTTACTTCCCCTTTTTTTCTGTAAAGCTAGAACTATCCTGTCACTTTGGATAAAATGATAAAATTTGGAGTGCGCGCGTTTTTATTTTTCAATAGTAACACTGTAACAGGACCAGGAACAGCAGCTAGGTGTGTGGTTCCCTGTGCGTCGCGGGTGCTTCTCCTAGCGCGGCGGAACCAGCGGGCGCTGTCAGCCTGGAGGAGTGCCGCCTCCGGTGACGGGGTTCCCAGTGTCTGAGGCTGCACTGCAGGTTTCCCAAAACCGACGGGTTTTGTTTAGACTTTAATGCTGAGCAAGCAGTAGAGGTCAGGGAGAGAGTTTCAGTCGCAAACCTGAGTCGAGCGTCCCATGAAAAAGTTAGAGTTTTAGTTCTGTCGTGGTGGAGATGGTGATAGACGGAGACGACAGCGGGGCTGGTTTGGCTGGGCCCGGCCGTCTCGTGGTCTGGAGGAAGCTGACCAACTACGGGAAGGAATTCGGTGAGAATTAGCAACGCACCCGTTGGTTTGGTACTTACTGAGATTGCTGAACGTCCTTGTTAAGGACGAAACCTGGGCAGAACCTTAGCCTCCTTTTTTTTTTTTTAATTGATGAGCAAGGGGAGAAATGCATGTTTTGTGGGCATTTCAGATGCAACACCTAAAAATAAGCCATTCTGGCGGAGGGCCAGTCCGTCCGGACGGCGAGGCGGCCTCGGCGAGGCGGCGTCGGGCCTCCAGCGTGCCATTGCCCTGACCCTTCGACCTCAGTTAAAGTGTGGGAGTATTTTAGATTGAACTATTTCCTATTTCCAGTTAAGTTTCCTGTCTCACTGTCCTGCCAGTTTAGCACAGGTGGGAGCCCTTCCGTGTTTGCCATAAGGCCGCTTCTCCTTTTGCTGCAGCGAGCGAGCGAGCGAGCGCGCGCTGCGTTTTCCGTAGCCTCTCCTGTGCTCTCTGCCCGGGTCTCTGCAGATCATGGGGCTGGACGCCGGAAGCTGTTTTCGAGTCGAGGAGCCAGGACGGAACGCGGGGCCTAGCTGCCGCGCTAGAGCGCTGCTAGCGACGGCGCCGGGTGGGGGGAGCCGTTAGGAAAGGACAGCGGTTACTGGACCCAAATGTAAGCAAAAGGAGAAAACACAGCGTGGACTCGAAGTCGTAAAGAAGGGCCATGGGCGAGCAGCGGCTCCTGAGCCCCTGGCGAACGGCCCTGGGCGAGGGCAGCTTGCTTCCCGGCCTCGGCTGAGCTGGCTCCTCAGCGGTGACTGAATCAGATCCGTGGGAGTCCAACCCGGCCTCGATGTGGACTCGGGGGCCGGGGGCCTGCCGGGAGCGTGCTCCAGGCAGGGGCGACCTTTGGACTCTGGAGAAGAAAGAGCCAGCTCCTGGCGTGGGTGAAGCTGGTGGAGGACATCGGGATCGCCAGCAGAGCCCTCTCAGCGCCCGCCGTGGCCTTCCCGCGTGTGCGAGCCTGTCCCGGATGATGTTGAGGTCACCTGTGCCGACGGGCATTTTGGTTGCTTGCCTGTGGTTTCGCTTTCTCTGTGTGTTTTCTTGGGCGCACACCTTTCCTGGTGAACAGACTTGCATGTGACTGCCCATTTTTTGTTATCCGTGTTCTTGATTTGTTAGCAAAGAGTTGCTACTTTTGTGGTAAGAAATGGAAGCTGTTGCAAACATTGTATTATTTCAGGAAACTTTTTAAAGAAAGACTGATGGTGTATTTCAGTTAAAATCGGAAATGAACTGCAGCGGGTTTTGAAGGAATCCTGAAAGTTTTTTGCTTGGTGGTCTGTTAGGTGTGAGTATTCACTTTAAGAGGTAAATATATCAGCGTTTGGTTATTGTTCCTTTTTTAAAAGCAACTTTATTGAGATATGTCTTGCATAACAGAGACGTAATCTGCTGGAAAAGTGAAATGTGAACGTTTTTAGTAACCGCACGCCGCTCTACAGCTTTCACTGCAATCCAGGTTGGTTTTGGTTAAAAGTTTTCGGAAAGAATTATAGATTTGTAGGAAGGCACAACCACCCCAGGAGAGTTCCTGTGCCTTCCACCCCGTTTGCCCCAGTGTAGTGTCTTGCATCACCCCAGTACAAGGTCCAAGCCGGCAACCGACACTGTACAGCCCACACAGTTATTTGGATGCACCATTTTGCCTGGATTTGTTTGCATTTCCCCAAGTGTGTGTGTGCGTGTGTGTGTGTGTGTGTGTGTGTGCGCGCGCGTGCGCGCACGCGCACATGCTCAGTTCTGTGCCGTTTGATCACGTGTAGATTCACGTATCTACCGCAGCCACTCAACTCCTCCATCACCACAGCGACCCCTCCATGCTGCCCCGCTGCAGCCACGCCCACCCTGTGCCCTGTGCTCAGCGCCAGGCAGCCACTAACACACAGTTGTCACACATTCATCTCTGTCATTTTAGGGTGCTTCACCAGTCGGTTAAGCATCTAACTTCGGCTCAGGTCATGATCTAGCCGTTCGTGAGTTCGAGCCCCGCATCTGTGCTGACAGCTTGGAGCCTGGAGCCTGCTTCAGATGCTGCGTCTCCCTCTCTCTGTCCCTCCTCTGCTTGCGGTCTCTCTCGCTCTCAAAAACATAAACATTACATAAACATTAATCTCTGTCATTTTGTTTCAAGAATTTCGTGAAAATGGAATGTCTTTCCATTAAAGTCCATTTCATGAAAATGTCAAAAAATTGACCTTTTCCATTCAGATTCATCCAAATTGTTTCTTGGATCCATAGTCTGTTCCTTTTTCTTACCGTGTAGTATTCCATCGGATGGCTGGATCACACTTCACTTAACTGTTCTCCTATGGAAGGAGTCGTTGGGTTGCTTCCAGTTTTTTGCTGTTAGGAGTAGAGGTGCTATAAACATTCGTGTACAGATTTTTGTGTGATCGTATGTTTTCATTTCTCTGGGATAGAAGCCCGAGAGTGCAGTCGCTGGGTTATGTGCTAATGCACGTGTACTTTGTGAGAAATCGCCAAGTTGTTTTGCAGAGTGGCTGTTCCAGTTTGTATTCCCCCCAGCCGCGTGTGAGTGATTCATTTCTTCCACACCCTAACTGGCATTTGGCGTTATCCTTGGTTTTATTGTAGCCATTCTGGAGGGTGAGTTGTGGCTCTGATTTGCATTTCTCTAGTGGGTAATAATGCTGAGATCTTCTAACATGCTTATTTGCCATTTTATATCCTCTTCTGTGAAATACCTGTTCATGTCTTTTGCCCATTTTCTGATGGGATTTTTTTTTTTTGCTCTTTAGTTTGAAGAGCTCTGGTATACCCTAGGTAAAAGTCTGTTACTGACGCGTGGTTTGCAGATACTTTCTCCCAGTCTGGAGCATGTCGTTTCATCTTCTTCACGGGGGCTTTTATGGAGCAGAAGGGTTCAATCTGGGTGACATCCAGTTTGTTGGTTTTTCCTTCCATAATCGTACTGTTAGTGTTGTAAAAACTTTTCTTGTAGCCCTGGGTCCTAAGGATTTTTTTCCCCTAACGGTTTTATATTTTTATAGTTTACAATTAAGTTCACAATCTATTTTGAGTTAAGTTTTGTGTAAGGTATGAACTTTGGTTGAGGTTCTTTTTTTTTTTTGTCCAGTTGCTCCCGCGCTTTGGGGAAGAGAGGACCTTTCCCCTGTGGAACTGCTCTCGGAGCTCGGCCCGCAACCAGTTGGCATATTTGCCGGGCGTGTTCTGGCTTCTCCACTCTGGCCCCCCTCTCTGTTCCTCCACCAGCGCTCACTGTCTTGATCACCATGGCTACTTCGTGAGCCTCAGCGTTGGATAAGGTGATCCTTCCTGTTGAATTTTCCTTTTCCAGAATTGTCTAGACAGGTCCTGTACTTTTCCAGATACATTTTGTCATAAGATCATCTATGAGTGTAAAAATTTTTGCTGGGATTCCGATGAGAATTGTGTCCTGTCTGTCAATCAGCTTGGGGAGAACTGGTGTCTACGTTGCGTCTTTCAGTCTGTAAACAAAGCGTGTCTTTCCGTTTACTTACCTTGTCTTTAATTTCTTCCGTCAGCGGTTTGTAACTTTCAGCACACAGATCCTACGTGTGTTCTGTTAGATTTTTACTTGAAAACATTTCTTTTTTTTTTCTTTCCTGGTTCTAATGTTTTTATTTTTATCTAACTATAAGCAAATAGCTGAATTACTAGAACATTCTGAAACTCCAGATTGGCTTTTCCTGCACCAGTGTAGAGTGGCCAATCTAACAGGCACAGAGAGGGGATTTCCGACAGCCTCTCACCAGCGCTGCAGCTCAGGTAGAGGGCTGTGTCTTACCCGCAAAGCGACCCTCCCTCTGGCTTTTCCCAGTACTGCTCTTTAAAGGAACCAGAGACACTGACCCCCAGTAACCAGGCTGAGATGGAACACACTG
The DNA here is from genome assembly GCA_004024585.1 of Paradoxurus hermaphroditus. Taxonomy (NCBI): domain Eukaryota; kingdom Metazoa; phylum Chordata; class Mammalia; order Carnivora; family Viverridae; genus Paradoxurus; species Paradoxurus hermaphroditus. Next base: position 620 of record PITB01023868.1, on the reverse strand, counting down.
GGGGTTAGCGGACACGCCAGCCTCTAGCTGCCTTGGTGAGAGACACCGTCATGAAAATGTGACCCAGAAGGTGCCGTTGTGCACAATTCCAGACTTGGGCTCACAAAGCCAGAGGCAGTGAATCTGTTTTTTTAAAACCTTCCTTAAAGATTCTTTGATTGCTCTATTCTGTTACTATAGACCTGGTCTTTTTACCTGAATTTTTTTTTAACTTCTGGGTTGCTATTATGTTGACAATTTGATGACCCCATCCTAGTAGCGAAATGTCCCCCAGAATGGAGTTCAGATTTGATCAAAACATCAATCGGGGTGTGACACCGTAGAATTGTGAAGGATAGGCGGAAGGAAAAGTCATCCTAAGCCGCACTGCGATGGCTCAGGTTTCAGCTGTGAGAATGGGGGTGGGCAGGGGAGAAGTCTACGTGCATCACTGAACTCGAGAGTTCTGCTGGGTTACCCCCAGATGCTTCCGTCTCCCGGCTTCCCTCCGCTTCCCAGACAGCTGCTCGTAGAGCTGGGCGCATAGTCCTCCCATTCAGCTCGGTAGCACGTGGCGGCCGCCAGGGACCCGAGGTGCTCTTTGCAGGAAGACGCCACTTTGAATTTACCACAGTGTCTCC
>PITB01023867.1:0-25034 GCA_004024585.1 Paradoxurus hermaphroditus | reverse complement strand
CCCATCTCTGGAAAGGGCAACTCCATTGTTGCAGAAGGTCAGGTCAAAAATCTTGGAGTAATCCTTGACTTTTCTTTTTCTTACGCCTTACATGCAAATCCATCAGCAAATCTTATTGGCTGTGCTTTCTAAATATATAAATAAAACTTGACTCTTTCGCACCATCTCTACCACTACTATCCTCATCCAATGCACCTCACTTTTGTCAAGGTGGATTCAATAATTTAATCCCTGCTTTGCCACACTCCCATCCACACCCAGGCTATTCTCAATACAACAGCTAGAGTTACCTTTTAAAATGGAAGTTAGATCACTCTACTCTTCTCTTAAATACTTTCCAAAGGCTTCCCTTTTCATTCGGAATAAAAGCTAAAATCCATACAATAATCTACAAATCACTATACAATCTGGATTCCTGTCTCCTTTCAGACTTCATCTCCAACTGTTCTTCCCATCTCGTTTGCTGTTCTTTAAATAGCTAAGTAAGCTACCAATTCAGGATTTTTGCAACTTGTGTTGCAACTTGAAACAAAGAAACAACTTGGAACAAGGAACAAGGAACAACTTGTTTCCTCTCCCTCCAATACTCCTTCCTTAGATTCTTCTGTTTATAATTGGGAAAACTGTATAGAATAGGGGAGGAAATAGAGGGATCTAACAGTTTCTTCAACAGCTTTCATTAGATTCTTTTAGCACCATCCTTTCACCAGCAGTATCCAGAGTTTTGAGAAACCTGCAACATAGATTGGGTTGGTTCTCAGTTTTCCTAATTGCTGATTTAGAATTAGATTATTTTAGGTCTGTTTGTGGCCACTCATCCACCTACTTTCAAACTTCCAAAAAAGTATGGCTACTTTCTCCTTTCTTATCTGCCGCATCCTTGTAGGCTTACAACTTAAACAAAAACCTCTTTACTACACTTTAAGTCAGGGCTTGTGAGGACAAAATGTGATATGTACGTCCTTTTGCCATCTCAACATGAATACTTTAATTCACTTCATTAAAAAAAAACATTCTGTAAGGCACTTTCATTAAACATTTTTAAAAAACATCAGGAAAGCTCTACAAACTTGAAATAGATTTTAAAAATCATAAATATAGAAACTAGTTCCGGGTTTTGTTCTATTCTTATTTTTCACATGCATATACTACATTCTTTTTATGCATGCAACACTTCATAAAACAAGATCCATTTGTATTATTTGTGATAATTCCAATTTATTTGGTGATACAGGAACCTTCCCCATATTTTTGGAAAAGCTTTTAAACTCCACTCATCAAAAAAAAGTAACCAAATTCCAATTATTATAGACATCATTCTAGGAAACCATTTAAAATGTGAAGTGCCCAAGGAACTAGAATATAGCTATAAAAAAATAAATTAAGCAGTGGCTTTTCCCCACTCACATAAGCTTAAGGTCTAATTTACTTTAAGACAAAAAAGTGAATTTCAAAGCATATCTTCATATACTACCAGAAAAATAGAAAGTATGTATCAACCAAAAATAATAATAAACAACATAATTATCCTAACTGTATTATCATTGCTGTTATTGCAACGTTCTGCAAACTTGGCAACTAGAAACAAAACTTACCTGTCTAAGAATATATCTGGGAGTGGTGGGTAGGTCTGCATATCAGGCACTCGCTCGTGGACTATAACCATAATGAAAGATGTAAACCCAAATACTATAAAAACATATATACAACTCAATATGGTCTTCCAGTACTCTGGGTCCAATCTTCGAATAGAATGTTTGTTTTTACCATTCATGTACTGGTACTGATCAGAATTCAAATCAGTGATGGGTCCATCACAGTCATGTGAAGGCTCCCCATTACAGAGCCACTCTGCGCTGTGGAGAGCACTGATGAAAGGAGTCATGGAGCCCATGGGACTGTCACTGTTGTATCCCATTTCTTCTAAAACATCAATGTGTATTTTCTGCAATTTTCGGACTGAAAGCATTAACCTTTTAATGTCCCCTAAGATTTTGATTTCCAGAGGAGGAGACCGGAGATCATATTCAGTCAACGTTAGCAATGTGATTCCATCAAGTCGGTGCTTATTACATAAAATGTCCACATATTCAAAAAAGCCTTCATCCTTCAGCCAAACAGCTACATGCTTGGTAGTCCAGCGGCGAATGCAGAGGTGATTAGGAACAGCCATTTCCTCCTCCACTGTCTGTCCAGGAAAAACAGGAAAACAAAACAAAAACTTCAGTGTGTCCTAACAACTCCTTTAAAGACCAAATACGTGTAAACATACCAGAAACAATTTTTCTACATTGATCTACTGGCTTCTAGAAGAGAGTAAAAAGAACAAAAAAAACCCCAAATGATTGGTTTTCAGTAGATTAACATTCTAATAATTGTATGATATAGCCCCAACAGAAGGAAGGCTAATGACTAAACATTTTTATTAAAAAATGACTCTACAAATGGCCTTTCCACACCAAGCAACTGTAACTTATTTAGAAAATGCCTACTGTTGAGAATTGAGAAAAATCCTGTTTTAATGCTTTTCTTAAAATGAAATATAGGAAGATACCTAATATATAAAAATTAATCAAAATTTATAAATCTTCATGTTTGATGGAATAGGTGTCTCCCACTTCTCTAAAATGGGAAAACAAAAACAAGAAACACCACAAAGGTATGTAGAGAACTAGTTTTAGGAAACCCCTTGGATTAAGCATTTCTATCCACTATACAACTAATGATTTCTGTAACAGATATAAAGCATGTAAACTAGATATAAATATCTATAAACATCTTATTAGCTCATTTCTTTCTTTCTTTTTTTTTTTAAGCTTATTTTATTTTATTTTTTTTTATGTTTTTTATTTATTTTTGAGAGCAGGAGAGACAAAGCATGAGTGGGGGAGGGTCAGAGAGAGAGAGAGAGGGAGACACAGAATGAAGCAGGCTCCAGGCTCTGAGCTGTCAGCACAGAGCCCGATGCGGGGCTCGAACTCACAGACTGTGAGATCATGACCTGAGCCGAAGTCGGACGCTTAACCAACTGAGCCACCCAGGTGCCCCAGCTCATTTCTTTCTATACCTTGAATATACCATTGTAGAACTGAATAAGCAATTTCCTTCTTAAACTATCACTGAGATTTCAGTGATAAAATTTTTAAAAGAAAACTGTCATTTCAGTGTACTCATACATTTGAGTACATTGGGCCAATAATGTAATATTTAATAATTTTTACTACTTTGATCCACATAGTTCTGTTTATATTCTTTTTCCATTCTAAAACTTTCAGTAACTTAGGCCTCTATCAGGTTTATAAGACAACAGAGGAGACAAAGGCCTACATGGAAAAAACCTATTTCCCTGAAGTACTTCCCTCAGTTACTAAAGCATGTGGGTTTTCTGACAGTTTCCATATTTTTAAAGATCCTATTTTCTTCTGAGATGATTTTTTAATTAATTTTTTTGAGGGAGAGTGAGAGAGAAGGCACAAGTGAGCGAGGGGGCAGAGAGAGAGAAAGAGTGGGAGAGGAGAAAGAGGGGGATGACTTTTTAAAAAAACACAGTAAGCAAAGTTTAAAGCATAACAACAACAAAAATAAAGAATGATATAAAAAATACCCAAATGTCCACTACCCAGTTTGAAAAAATATCAAATAATTCCAATACATGTTCTGTTTCTTAATCTGGGTATTAGTCATACAGGTTATGTTCACTTTGTAAAAATTCAAGAAGCTGTATACTTATGAGCTACACTCTACATGTTAAACTGTATTTTAAAAGTTTGTTTTAAAAGGCCAAAAACAAAACATCACTACAAGTGAATGTCCCTCCCTGATATTGTTCCCTTCCTCCCCTTCCGAGACGAAGTAATTCTTGATTTTGGTGTTTATCATTTTCTTAGAACATGCATTTTTGGCTATGAAAAATGTTCTATGCTTACTTATGCTGAGAAAAGCAAAAAACTGCTACTGTTGTACATTCTCCCCCTACCCACACAAACTCTTGGCATGAAGACTTATAAATACTTGAAAAAGGCAGATACTTAACTACATGAGTACCATCAAAAATATTCAGGCAACAAGAAACACTTATTACATATTTATTTCTTAATTACTAAAAAGCAATCCTAATTTTTGGAAGCCTTAAATCATATTTTGTTTCCAAACAGAGTTTTTCATATTATCAATTCACAATGGCTTTTCAGTCTTAGAAAATTAACAGCACATCTGCCTATAAGGATTGGTAGGCTTTTAAAAGGCTGCCTAATTCTTATGTACTAAAGAGATACAAAAACTGTTACTCTGCTCTTTTTAGCTACAGTATATCATTGCCACCCTAAAGGCCAAGGAATTACACATTTTATGCAGTTTACCATATAGAATTTATACATACTGATGTATATCATTTTATGTAAGTTAACACATAAATACAGAATTCCATTAAAATGACTTTGCTATATTTTAGTTCATATATATATCCACATGGTTTCATCCCACCCAATACATACATATCTTTTCCCTAAGATACGCTCTGAATAAATTACTCCATCTTTGACTATCCTACCAGCACCTGTTACATACAAACTCCGCAGCAGTTACGATGTAGCAAATTTGTGAAGTTCATCTCCCACACAACAAGGCTGGACTCTTCTGTCCTTTTATTTTCTATTCTGCTACCTTTCTCCTTTCTCAAACAGCTTACCACCAATGGGTTCCAAGTCACTCCCATCCTTGTAGCATTATCCTTCAGTACAGCTCTGTCTCATACACTGCTCGAAATAATCTTCTCTTTGATTTTTTTCTTTCCTGTCTTAGATCACCAGTTCTCTATACCCTCGATCATGCTAACAATCAGACTCTGGTGTTTTCGCTGCTACAAAACGAGTTATACAAGGAAGCATTCTGGAAGTCTTTGAGCCTGCTGTGGCAATGTCCTAAAAACATGACACGCTCCACTGATGTGCTTCATCAGGTCAGGACATGTCCTTTAATTGTATGCTACTACATACAGTTAGAGGCCCATATTTAAGTAACACAGTGAAAACCTGCACTAAGGAGGTATATTAAAAAGATGATAAAAGGCTTTAGTATTTATGTTGTGCCATAGAAACTACATGGAACAGGAGACTTTGAACAAAGATATGACAGCTAGGAGTTTCACATAAATCCAAAAAACAAAATTAAGTTAGTATTTAAGAACACTTTCATCTTTAATCAATAATTAATATGAATCAATTATGGGTTAAGGGGACTCCATTTTTGACCAAGATATAATAAGAGGGACCAAATTTACCCTCCCTCCACAAATAACCAAATAATAGACTAAATACATGGGAGAGAAAAACCAGCTTCAAGACACTGGGTATCGGACAAAAAAGATCGCTGCCAGACAGGATACAAAGTGAGCCCTAGTGCCACAGCTCACTGCCCTGAGAGTTTCCAAGTCATGTGTGATACAGGACACAAAATGGGTGGGGGCTGGCTGACTTGTTGAGTTGAGGAGACGGAGCTGAGGGTCTGGGGAGATCCAGGTGCCTAGTGTTCATGAAATAGATTACTGGAGAAGAGAGAGATGCACAGAGAACTTGTTATAGACTGAATGCTTATGTCTCTCCAAAATTCGTATGTTGAAATGAATCCCCCAATTAGGAGGTGACTAGTCATGAGGGCAGAACCCTCATAAATGGGATTAGTTGCCTTTTAAGAGATACTCCTGAGAATTAAAACCCCTTCCGCCACCTAAAGACATGACTAGAAGAGGACTGTGAAGCAAGAATCAGGCTCTCATCAAATACCAAATCTGCTGGGCTTTGATCTTGGACTTCTCAGCCTCTAGAACTGTGAGAAATATGTGGGCTTTGTTTAAGCCACCCAGTATATAGTATTTGTGTTATAGCAGCCTGAAAAGACTAACCCCAGAGATCTGCAGAGACTATCCTTGGATATGCAGCTAAATACAGATCATCACATATACACGAGGAAATAAAACAGGACTGAAAAAAGAACAACCCAGAAAGATTAGGGGGAACATCATTCAGTACACACATAAGACCAATAAAAGTGCCTACCCCAAAGAGCCAAACTGAAAAAAAAAAAAGAATCTCACAATTCATAGGGCACTGGGCAAAGTACACGGAAGATCTTGCCTAGTATGGAGACAAAATTAATCTTGAAGCAGTAGTTATTCAACTGGGGGCAATTTGTCACCCCTCCACAACATTTGGCAATTTCTGGAGACATTTTTTGTTGTTACAACTGGGGGCTCACCTCAAGGGTAGAGGTTACAGAGGCTGTTAAACATTCTACGAAGCACAGCATAACCCTTCACAACAAAGAAATAACTGAGCCAAGATGTTGCTATTAAGTGCTGATACTGAGAAAACCTGCCTTAGAATGGTTCATTCAAACAAACCTCTGGTTTGACTCTGGTTCAATCCAACAAACCTCTTTTTTTTTTCTTAATGTTATTTATTTTTGAGAGAGAGAGAGAGAGAGAGAGAGAGAGAGAGAGAGAGAATATCCCCAGGCTCCACACCGTCATCACAGAGCCCAATGTGGGGCTTGATCCCATGAACTGTGAGATCATGACTTGAGCAGAAATCAAGAATCGGACACTTAGCCAACTGAGCCACCCAGGTGCCCCCAGCCACCCCTATATACTAGTATATATTTCTATATACTAGTAATAAAAAGTCAAAACTTGAAATTTATAGGGGCACCTAAGAGGCTCAGTCGGTTAAGCATCTGATTCTTGGTTTCAGCTCAGGTCATAACCTCACGGTTCCTGAATTCAAGCACATCGGCTCTGTGCTGACAGTGTGGAGCCTGCTTGGATCCTCTCTCTTACTCTCTCTGCCCCTCCCCTGCTCATGCTCTCTCTCTCAAAATAATTAAATAAATCTTTAAAAAATTGAAATTAATAAAACAACACCATTTACAATAGCATCAAAAAATATCAAATCTGACCAAATCTGGAAAAGACCTGTACACTAAAACCTATAAAACACTGTAAGAGAGGGGCGCCTGGGTGGCTCAGTTGGTTAAGCGGCTCAGGTCATGATCTCACAGTCTGTGAGTTCGAGCCCCGCGTCGGGCTCTGTGCTGATGGCTCAGAGCCTAGAGCCTGCTTCAGATTCTGTATCTCCCTCTCTCTCTGCCCTTCCCTTACTCACGCTCTGTCTCTATGTCTCTCAAAAATAAATTAAAAATGTTAAAAAAAAAAACATTGTAAGAGAAATTAAAGATCTAAATAAACAGGAGAGATGGGTGGGTCAGAAGATTCACTATTGTTAAGATGTCAATTCTTCCTCAAATCTGAACTACAGATTCAGTGCAATTCTAATCAAAATGCTGGCAGACTTTTTTGTAGATGTTGTTAAACTTATTTCACAAAAGTTCATATGGAAATGTAGAAGGTCCAGAAAAACCAAAAACAACTCTGAAAAAGAACAAATTAGACAGCTGATTTCAAGACTTATTGTACAGTAATTATTTTCAATTGCTATGTTGCTAATCACCATAAACTTAGTGACCACCCTCAGTTCTTGCCTCTTCTTATTCTGAAATGCAGCAGCTTCTCCTGTGTTGAACTCCCCTTGAACCTGGGATCTCTACTGGAAAAGCAGATTCCTTCTCAAGGGCTTGCCTGATTAAGTCAGGTCCACCAAGAATAATCTTAGTTTTAGTCACTGTGCCACGTAACATAACCTAATCACAGGAGTGATTGCCCATCATATTTACAGGTTCCTTTCATTATTATACAACAGTCGAGATCATTTTAGAATTCTATCATCTACTCTAAATTGAGACAAAGTGGTAGTGCCATAACAATAAACAAATCAATGGAACAGAATGGGGAATAGGAGATAGATAGATACATACATACATACACACATACATACATACATGATTTTCTACAAATATGTAAAGGCAATTTAATGAAGAAAGGATAGTCTTCATCAAATAGCATTGGAACAAATGGATATCCATATGCAAAAAAAACATCAATCTATATCTCTCACTACATATAAAAACCCCAAATGCATCACAGACCAAATGTACAGTCTAAAACTATAAAGCATCTAGAAGAAAACGTAGGAGAAAGTCTTTCTGGCCTTAGGTTAGGTCAAGATTTCTTAGATATAATACCAAAGAGCAAAATCCATAAAGGAGTAAACTAAGGAAATCTTCCTGACTTCAACTTAGGTCAAGATCTCTTAGATATGACACCAAAAGCAAAACCCATAAAAGAACAAACTGATAAACTGGACTTCATTTGTCTAGGTAGGAGACTAAAGGATCTTTATAGTTTTGAGTCTATAAATTTCTGCATTGTTTGAATCTTTTATAGCAATGTATTTCTATACTAAAAAGACAGAAAATGGGGCGCCTGGGTGGCTCAGTCGGTTGAGCAGCCAACTTCAGCTCGGGTCATGGTCTCACAGTCTGTGGGTTCGGGCCCATGTCGGGCTCTGTGACGCCGGCTCAGGGCCTGGAACCTGCTTCGGATTGTGTCTCGCTCTCTCTTTGACCTTCCCTTGCTCACGCTCTCTCTCTAGGTCTCTCAAAAATAAAAATAAAAACGCAAAAAAAAAAAAAAAAAAAAAAAAAAAAAAAAAAAAAAAAGAAAATACATAAAAGTAATATGTATTCATTGAAGAACATTTAAAATAAAATTTAAAATTATCTTTGAGACTATTGCTTGTAATTTGTCATACCTCTCACACACAGAATTTTCTACAAAAAGAAATCATACCATACATAATTCTGTCTCATTTTCCTTAACATTATTATATGAATCCTGTCTAATATTAAATTATCCTTTGAAAAGGACAGCCCATCAATGGTTATACAATGGTTTGTCCATCTCCCCATTGTTGGCAATTGTTCACAATGTTGTTACTATTACAAATAATACTGCAGTGTATATGTAAGATTTCTAGGAGTCGAATAACAATAAAAAAATCTCAGGTGTTTTCCCACTAATGTCATTAAAGCTTATTTCACATTAAAAGCACTGCATGCAAAGCTTGTACTTGTCTAAAACATTAATTGGTATGTATAAAGGAAACATCCCAATCTGAGATCAAATTTAAAAGAAGTTTACTCTGAAATCATGAACAACTAAGAATTTAATTATCAAAGGTCAGTATTTTATTATCAAGGCACTGAGAGAATAAATATTCAACTCCTGCAGAATCTCACTATCAATAGGCATTAGTCAAACAGTTCCAAGTCCTAGATAACAGATAAACAAAAGGAGCTGACTGTTCTGTACAAAGTGGAACAAAAGGTATCTTATGGATGGACTCTGGTTAGAAATTTTTGAAAACTATAAAAAAATGCAATTTTCAGCACATCAACTCTTTTATTTATGAGCATATTTCTTTCCTTTCCAAATCTGGTTCATACTAATTAGAGATTTCACCAGCCTGAAAGCAAAAGAGCTTACAGAATATTGCCTATATACTATAAAGATGACTTTATCTCCATACTTAATAAAATGAAAAAACCTGATCATAAGAACTTTAAGTTTGGTATTTCTTAACAGTAGCACAGCTATTCTTTAATCGATAAGCCTTTAACGCACCCCATCAGAGTGACTCAAATGTCTTCACAATAATATAAATAACTCGGTTGTGTTCTTCTTTATTAAAACTGCAAGTATTATATATACTAGTTTTGAAAAGTACAACCAGTCCAGAACTGCAAAAGGAGATAAAGTTTATCAATGAACTCTTTCCCTACTCCTCCTTGCTGAAACTCGTTGTGCTCCACCCTGCCCCTGTATGACCAGCTGCAGAAAAATCTGGCCACCACTGAAAGTGACCTTCTGTGAATCACACTGACTCAGTGTCTGTGACAGATATGATGAATTTGGCACTGATGAACTGGCATCTTTTCCAATCTCCCTCTAGTTGTTTTCTGCTACTACAGAGGTTGGAAAGCTAAAAAATTATTCCCCAGGATCCCTCGCAACTAGACTTCTAAATGTGAATTAGGTTTGGACAAGTAGATTCTCTGACGAGATACAGAAAACAGAAGTGAAGTAGGGGCCATTTTCCTGAAGTTCTGGCTATCCACAAGACAGACTATGTAAATGTTGGGTGTGTGTGTGTGTGTGTGTGTGTGTGTGTGTGTCTGTGTCTGTGTCTGTGTGCACACGTGCATGCACGCATGCAATTCTTCTGTTTTCAGTCACTAACCGTGGAGTGTAAGGAAGAAGTTGCAGTTGTGGGGCAGCAATGGTGGTTTTCTAATGCCTGCGTCACAATATGATGGTACGTTACTTGTTTTGTGTATGTTTGTTAAACCATACATAAAACTTACTATTTTAACCATTTTTAAAGTGTACAGTTCAGTGGTATTATGTACATTCACATGGATGTGCAACCATCACTACCATCCACTTTCAGAACTTTTTCATCATCCCAAATGAAAACTTTGTATCCATTAAATAATCCCCTCATTATCCCCTACTTCCTCACCCCACAACAACCAACATTCTACTTTCTGTCTCAAATTTGATTACACTAGGTACCTCATATTCAGTGGTATCGTAACAATAGTTGTCTTTTTGTGTCTGACTTATTTTCCTTAGCATATTGTCTTCAAAATTAGCCCATGTTGTAGCATGTATCAGACTTTCCTTCCTTTTTAATGCTGAATAATATTTCATTGTATGGGGCACTTGGGTGGCTCTGTGGGTTGAACCTGACTCTTGATTTCAGCTCAGGTCATGATTTCATGGTTTGTGAGTTTGAGCCCCACAACGGGCTCTCTGTTGACAGCGCAGAGCCTGCTTGGGATTCTCTCTCTCTGCCTCTCTCTCAAAGATAAACATTTAAAAAATATTTCATTATATGCATATATCACATTTTGTTTTCTCATTTGTCCATCAATAGACATGAGTTGCTTTCAACTTTTAGCTACTGTGAATAATGCTCCTATAAACATGGGTGTACAAATAACTGTTAAAGACCTATTTTCGCTTCTTTGATGTATAAACTTAGAAGTAGAATTTCTGAGTCATTTAGTAATTTTGTTTATTTTCAGAAATCACCGCACCATTTTTCTTTTTTTTTCTTTCCTTCTTTCTTTCTTGCTTTCTTTTGAGAGTGCAAGTGAGAGAGGGGCAGAGAGAAAGGGAGAGAGAAAGGGAAAGAGAGAGAGAGAGAGAGAGAGAGAGAGAGAGAGAGAGAATCCCAGGAGGGGCAGAGAGAGTAAGGTGGGGGGAGAGAGAGAGACAGGGCTCACCCAAAGCGGGACTCAATTCACGAACTGTGAGATCATGACCTGAGTCAAAGCCAGATGCTTAACTAACTGAGCCCACCATATCATTTTTCAAAGCAGCTGTACTATTTTTTACATTTCCACCAGCAATGTGCAAGTGTTTCAATTTTTCCATACTTCTGCCAACACTTGTAATTTTGTTTTTGTTTCTGTTTCTTTTTTAACCATAGTCATCCTAGTGGATGTAAAGTGACATCTCATGTAGTTTTTATTTGATTTCCATAATGATTAGTGATGTTGAAAATCTTTTCATGTGCTTATTGGACATTTGTGTATTTTCTTTAGGGAAATATCTGTTCAGGTCCTTTGCCTATTTTTGAATCAAGTTGTTTTTGTTGTTGTTGAAATGGTATATTGTTTTTAAAAAATTTTTTCAGGGGCGCCTGGGTGGCTCAGTGGGTTGAACGGCTGACTTCAGCTCAGGTCATGATCTTATAGTCTGTGAGTTCGAGCCCCGCATCGGGCTCTGTGCTGATGGCTCAGAGCCTGGAGCCTGTTTCTGATTCTGTGTCTGCCTCTCTCTCTGCCCTTCCCCTGCTCACGCTCTGTCTCTCTGTCTCTCAAAAATAAGTAAATGTTAAAAAAAAATTAAAAAAAAATTTTTTAATGTTTTTATATGTGAGAAAGACAGAGACAGAGAGACAGAGCATGAGCAGGGGAGGGGAAGAGATAGGGAGACACAGAGTCTGAAGCAGGCTCCAGGTTCTGAGCTGTCAGCACAGAGCCCAACGCAGAGCTTGAACTCACAGACGGTGACACCATGACCTGAGCCAAAGTCAGATGCTTAACCTACTGAACTACCCAGGTGCACTGAAATGGTATATTCTTAAAATTGTTCCACACTGTCCCTAAAATACCTTTGATGACTGTGGCAAAGGTAGTACTCCTTTGGCATGCAAGCTCAAATCTTGTTCTAGAAGTCATTCCTAGAAGCCCAGCTCAGTGCCTAGAGTAGTTTCTATCTCCTGTAATTGAACCTTGATGGAATATGTCAGTATAGGCCAGGCCCTTCAATCTTCCAAGTTGTTATCCTTTTTTTCTTTAAATGTTTACTTATTTATTTTGAGAGAGAAAGGGTGGACATGTGGGAGCAACTGAGGGACAGAGACAGAATGAAAGAGAGAATCTCAAGCAGGCTCTGTGCTCTCAACAGAGCCTGACATGGGGCTTGATACCACCAACCATGAGATCATGACCTGAGCCAAAATCAAGAGTGGGACAGACACTCAACTGACTGAGCCACCCAGGCACCCCCAAATTGTCATCTTTCAAAGCAAGTGAAGTACCCAAGGTTAAAGGCTTCAAGCTCACTCATAAGGTCCACATTCTAGTTCAATTCTAGGTAAGGCAAATAAATTTATGCTATTTCCTTTAACTTCCTGGGAAATTAATTAAGCAGGATATGGTTTCATTTTTTTTTCTTCCATTAAATGCACATACTCTTGCATTATCTTTGGAACGAATGACATGTTTTATTTCAATAAGCTGTACCACTTATTTTTTTCTCAACCAAGCACACTGTGCCAGTAGATAAACACAGAGCAATAAAATGTCCCATTAATAATTTAAACACAACAAAGGCTCTGATCTGGTCATTTCATCTATTAAGTAGGTTCAACTCTATTAAGAATAAGAAGTAGACAGGTGCCCCATGGCTTCTGGCCAGCCGTAGGTCTCCTAGGAGTACGGGGAAAGTGAGGGGGCTATAGGCTTGGATGTACCAGACTACCATGAAGCCCAGAGGGGGGAAAATAAAGGAGACAAATAGCACACTATAAATTAAAGAAAGGGGGAGAAAAAGTAAAATATGAATGTATCTAGCAAAAAAAGTATCTTGCACCTAGGGCAGCAGGAGAGCTTAATAGATTTTTTACATTAGGTTATTTTTAGAGAATATAATAAGGATTACTAAGAATATTACAAAGGCCTGTATGATTAGCACATAATAGGTTCTCAATAAGCATTATTAAATAAATGTGCAAAAGCAAAGTAGCAACTGTCATAACTCTATGCCCCAACGCCCTTCCGAACAGGATTATAAAAACAAAATGCCCTGTTTTACACTGGTTGTTTCTTTCTTAAGAATATAATCTTAAAAAGATTTTACATTTTCCATTTATTTATGCACATTTTTAATAATAAAATTTTATTACAAATTCTTCAGGGCTTCGGTTTTTTGTCAACAAATTTAGAATGCCAAGAGAAAACCCCTGTTCACTACTCTGATAAATCCATAAAGAATCAGGATCTGGTAATCAGCCTCAATGATTCAAAACTTGATCTTTTGTCACTACCTCAGAGTTGATCAAATTGAGGGAGACTACAAGTGAACTTACGAGGTACTGATGGATAATCTAGAATGCCAATACTAGGCACAAAAGTGTCTAGAAAGAAGACTCAAGGGGCGCCTGGGTGGCTCAGTCGGTTAGGTGTCCAACATCGGCTCAGGTCATGATCTCACCGTTACTGATTCAAACCCCGCATCGGGCTCTGTGCTGACAGCTCAGAGCCTGGAGCCTGTTTCAGATTCTGTGTCTCCCCCTCTGTCTATGTCCCTCCCTTGCACATGCTCTGTCTCAAGAAAATAAATAAACATTAAAAAAAATTATATAAAAAAAAGAATACTCAAGAATCTTGTCTCAGGCTTTTTCATAACTCTATAGTATCTAGAAGGCTGACTTAATAATCAAAATGTTACTTATAGAGTAAGTAATCAGAGCATAGAAAAGCAGATGATTTTAAGCAAAATTTAATCCTGACTCTTATGAGACTTAATGTACAACGTCTGTGCCTCACAGAGTACCTGTCTAGGAAAAGGTGTTTGCATCTCCTGGTTTATCTCCCTTTCCTACACAGAGTAGATATAAAAAACCTCTAACTCCTCCTTTGCCTATGCTCCAAGGAATTGATATATACAATGGTTTTGAATCTGGCTACACATTAGAATAACCTGAAATTTAAAAACATGTGTGTTCCACTGCCCATGCCCCACTCCAGGACAACTGGATCAGAATCTCTGAGAAGCTTGACATCTGCATTTTTTTTAAACGTTTATTTATTTTTGAGAGACAGAGACAGACTATGAGCAGGGGAAAGGGAGAGAGAGAGGGAGACACAGAATCTGAAGCAGGCTCCAGGATCTGAGCCGTCAGCACAGAGCCCGACGCGGGGCTCGAACTCAAAGACCATGAGATCATGACCTGAGCTGAAGTCAGCCACTTAACCAACTGAGTCACCCAGGCGTTCCGACATCTGCATTTTTAAAAAGCTCCCCAAGTGATTCTGAAGCACTACACCAGACCATCCAATCTGTTTTTGCTTGTTCTTCTACTTCTGGCTTGGGTAACATTTAATCTTTCAAGTTCCTTCACACATTATCTTACTTCATCCATTATATGTTAATTTTGTGTTGAGCAGCTGTCTCTCCTATATAAAAATCTACATGATACAACTGAATAAACTATACCTATACACGGAACTGCAGGTAAAGAAATATCATACTCTAGGGTTGACTGCTGATATATATTAAGAAAAACTACACTTAGTTTATACTAAAAATAATCCTTCAGAGTCTGTTTATAATACCCTAGCGTCCAAAAAACAGAAACTTTTTATTATTTTAAATAACTGATAAAATTTACCCACAATTCGGGGTGCCCGAGTCAGTTCAGCGTCTGACTCCTGATTTTGGCTCAGATCATGATCCTACGGTCCGTGGGTTCAGGGCCATGTGGGGCTCTGCTTGACAGTGTGGAGCCTACTTGGAATTCTCTCTGCCTCTTCCCCACATGTGCTCACACCCGTGCACACTTTCTCTCTCTCTCTCAAATAGAAATAAACTGAAATAAATTTACCCACAATTTATATATTTCTGACAATTATAAGAATAAGGAAAAAAGTAAGAATGTTAAAAACAAAACTATAATAAATATTAATCTTATAATCCCTGCTAGGATTTAATAGCTTTATTTTCAACCTGTCCTTTAACTTTAAGGGAAAGTACATGATATGGTGAAGAGCAGTGAATTGGCTGTCAAAATTCTTGGAGCTCAATTTCAACAACAATATTAATTAACCTTTTAGGTGATTTAAAATAATCTAAACTTCGTGGCATTTCAATACTTTATCTTTAAAATGAGGAGGCAAAGAAAGAGCTAATAGAAGGAAACTAATATTTATAAACACCTATTCTAGATCAGACACTGTCCAGGGTGATTTCACATGTGATTAAATTTAATAATAATAATAATAATAATAATATTAATAATTATAATAATAATAATTCCTGCTTCATCTTTGTCTAGTTGCTCTGGGGACACTGACTGGACCTGTTTTATATTTTATTTTATTCATTATTTTTTAAAGATTTTATTTTAATTTTTATATCTATTTATTTTTAAAAGTATATATTATTTCTCCTTTTTTTATGTTTGTTTATTTTTGAGAGAGAGAGAGACTGTGATATTAGCAGAGGGGCAGAGAGGGAGGGAGACAGAGAATCCAAAGCAGGCTTCTGGCTCCAAGATGTCAGCACAGAGCCCAACGCAGGGCTTGAACCCATGGACTATGAGATCACGACTTGAGCTGATGTCACTCACTTAACCGACTGAGCCACCCAGGCGCCCCTAGGATATTATTTTTAAGTAATCTCTACACCCAACACGGGGCTTGAATTTAAAATCCCAAGGGGCGCCTGGATGGCTCAACTGGTTAAGGGTCCGAATTCATTCAGATCACATCATGATCTGGCGGTTCCATGGGTTTGAGCTCCACATCAGGCTCTCTGCTGACCCCATGGAACCTGCTTAGGATTCTCTCCCTCGAAACCAATAAAGCTTAAAAACAAAAACACTCCATGTCAAATGAGACTAGCTAATCACTTTTAAGAAGTCCAAAATATCTCCAGAACAAAAAAACACATACTAGAAATAAGATCCTGATGATTTGAGGGTGATGTGTAATACAGCTTCTTCATTAGAAAAGTGTCAACTTTTGGGGCGCCTGAGTGGCTCAGCCGGTTAAGTGGCCGACTTCGGCTCAGGTCATGATCTCACAGTCTGTGAGCTTGAGCCCTGCGTCAGGCTTTGTGTTGACAGCTCACAGCCTGGAGCCTGCTTCAGATTCTGTGTCTCCCTCTCACTCTGCCCCTCCTCCACTTGCACTCTGTGTCTCTCCCTTAAAAATAAACAAACATTAAAAAAAATTTTTTTTTTAAATTTTTAAAAAAAAAGAGAGGCAAGAGATGAAGGAAATACTAAAGCAGATGAAAAAATGGCAGTGACTGCACTCTTTCTGATAGGTACTTTTTTTTTAAGTTTATTTATTTTGAGAGAGACAGAGTGCAAGTGGGGAGGGGGCAGAGAGAGACAGAGACAGAGACAGAGAATGCCAAGCAAGCTCTGCACCAACAGCGCACAGCCGGACACAGGGCTCGAACCCACGACCTGAGCCGAAGTTTGATGCTTAGCTGACTGAGCCACCCAGGTGCCCCTCTGACAAGTACATTTTGAAGAAGAGCATATGGGGACTTCTGCTTGTGGGAAGATGGAATAGACATACTTTTCCCTATTATTCCCTGGATAAACTCAAATCTAGAACATACAAAGAATTCCTAAAATTCAATGGTATGAAACTAAAAATTTAATTAAAATCAGTGAAAGACATGAGCAGGCATGTCATCAAAAAAGACACATGACTGGCCAAGAAACACATGAAAAGGTGTTCAGCATCACCAGCTGCTAAGGAAATGCAAATTAAGACCATGAAGAGGTATAAACAATACGGAATGCTGTCGAGGATGCAGAGGGGGGAAAGTAAAATTGTACAGCCATGCTGGTTGATAGTTTGGTAACTTCTTTAAAACCTGAGCATACACTTACCATACAACCTAGCAACTGTACTTCTGGGCGTTTATCCCAGGGAAATGTAAACTAAGGTTCACACAAAAACCTGTATACAAATGTCTCCAGCTTCATTACGTGTAATAGCTGAAAAGTGTATAAAAACAAAATATCCCACAATATGTGAACAGTTAAACTGCAGCACATCCATACCATGGAATACTACCCAGCAACAAAAATTAAACTATGGATATACACAGACAGATATCAAGGGCATTGTGCTAAGTGTCCAATCTCAAATGGTCACACACAGTATGATTCCCTATGTAACATCCTCGAAATGACAAAATTATACAGGTGGAAAACAGAAAAGAGTATGTATTGAGGATGGATGGTAACCCAAGGGAGAGCTTTACAGTGATAGAATTATTCTGTATCTTAATATTTTTTTTAACTTTTATAATTTATTTATTTAAGCAATTGCTATACCCAACATGGGGCTTGAACTCACAACCCAGATATTAAGAGCTGCACATTCTTCCGACCGAGCCAGCCAGGTGTCCCTCTATATCTTAAGCGGTGCAATGGTTATACAAATATACTCATGCTTAAGAGACATACAACTATAATACCTTTTGAACCAATGTCAACTTCCTGGTCTTGATACTGTACTATAACCATGTAAGACACAACCAGTGAAGGCCATGTGGGATCTCTCTGTACTATCTACACAACTTACTGTGAATCTTTAATTATTTCAAAATAAAAGTTAAAAAAAAAATTTAAAGGAGCAAAATGTCCTAAAAAATAGCACATCCATCACATGTATATATCTTTAAATAAGTAAAATGTCAAACTATTAAGAGTTACTCCTCCAGTGGACTCCTTCACTACCTACATTAAATATTTCTAAAATTTCTAAATTTTATACAATGAGTATGCAATACTTGATAACCAAAGGGAAAACACTCTTTCAAGAAAATGAAAATAATATTATTTCTCACTGTATGAAGCATATCACACAAATAGGTATGAAAAGAAAATTAAGAAAATGCATTTAACTCAAATATTAACCTATGTATGCATATATACACTATAAAGAAATAGTGAGGCAACTAACAAGCCCAAGAGGTCCAAAAATAATATCTGATTACAGATCCAGCTCCATCACCTATTACCAGTGTGACTGTGGAAAATGACTTAACCTTTGCGCTTTAAGAGATCAAGAGATAACAAACAGAAGCTAATCAGAAATATGCAACATACAAGGTTGTATAAATCAGGATGACAGAATTCTTAAAATAGGAGAACTGGAAGTGACCTCAATGAAAGATTTAGTATAATTCCTCACCTGACAGCTTAAAAAACAAAGGCTTGAGAGTTAAATAAATTTCAGACAGCTATTCTGCAACAGAATTCAATAAATAACATAGCAGTTAAGAATGCTGGCTCTGGGGGTGCCTGGGTGGCTCAGTCTGTGGAGTGTCCAACCTCGGCTCAGGTCATGATGTTACAGTCTATGAGTTCGAGCCCCGCATCGGGCTCTGTGCTGACAGCTCAGAGCCTGGAGCCTGCTTCGGATTCCGTGTCTCCCTCTCTCTGCCCCTCCCCTGCTCATGCTTTGTCTCTCCTGCTCTCAAATATAAATAAAACAGGGGTGCCTGGGTGGCTCAGTCGGTTAAGCACTGACTTCGGCTCAGGTCATGATCTCACGGTTTGTAAGTTCGAGCCCTGTGTCAGACTCTGTGCTGACGGCTCAGGGCCTGGAGCCTGCTTTGGATTCTGTGTCTCCCTCTTTCTCTGCCCCTCCCCTGCTCACACTGTCTCTCTGTCAAAGAGTAAATAAACATTAAAAATAAATAAATAAAACTTTAAAAAAAAAAAGAACGCTGACTCTGGAATCAAACTGCCTATGTTCAAATCAGGGACTTACCACTCACAGCTATGTGGCCCTGCATTAGTTACTTAACTTCCTTGGGCCTCATTATTTTTATCTGCAAAATGGAGAGAATACAAGCTCTTACTCCAGTCTTATTGTTAAGATTACATGGACTAATACATGTAATGCTATTGTAATAATGGTTGGCAAGTACTAACTGTTCAGTAAATACAAGCTAATACTGCCATCCTCATTAACTCCTCTTTCTGCCAGTACTGTCCTAGGTCTAAAATTAAATCCTGGGGCACCTGGGTGGCTCAGTTGGTTAAGCACTGACTTCAGCTCAGGTCATGATCTCACGGTCTGTGAGTTCGAGCCCCGCGTCGGGCTCTGTGCTGATGGCTCAGAGCCTGGAGCCTGCTTCAGATTCTGTATCTCCCTCTCTCTCTGCCCTTCCCCTGCTCATACTCTGTCTCTATGTCTCTCAAAAATAAATAAACGTTAAAAAAAAATTAAATCCTTAGGATAGTTACCTATCAACTAATAGTCAAACCCACTCTTTTTTTTTTTAAACGTATATTTATTGATTTTGAAAGACAGAGCAGAGAAAGCATGTGAGTAGGGGAGGGGCAGGGAAGGAGATTCCAAACCAGACTCCATGCTCAGCGCAGAGTACAGCATGACACAGGGCTGGATCTCAAAAACTTCGAGATTATGACCTGAGCTGAAATCAAGAATCGGACGCTTAACCAACTGAGACGCAAAGGTGCCCCCAAACGCACTCTTAACTCAATCTTTGGGTTAATATGAAATAATTATGAATATTTGTAAACGGCTGTAAAATCTTATTAAGGTTTTGCTCAAGACGGAATTACCTTTCAGGGAAACAACAGTATAATCGAATAACAAACTGAAAAATAAAATAACAACAGTGATTCCAGTTAATCAGTGTAGACTTCAACTCAACATTAGTGTCTCATATAAAGACTTATTTAATATCGAGTTTAACTAAATAAAAATATTTCAACAGGAGCATACCAACATTAAAAAAAATATGCTATAGGTTGATGCAATTGATTATTGTTGATATCTAAAAGTACTTCTAAGGGTGCCTGGCTGGCTGGGTCAGCAGAACACGGGCATCTTCATCCCATGTGGGTTCAAGCCCCGTGCTGGCTGCAGAGATTACTTAAAAATAAAATGTTAAAAAAAAAAAAAAGTACTTCTATACTTTAACAATTAACTTGGGAAATTTTCCTAAAGTGACAGGCACAGGGTGCCTGGGTGGCTCAGTCAGATAAGCATCTGACATTTGATTTCGGCTCTGCTCCTGATCTCACAAGTTTGTGAGACCGAGCCCTGAGAGAGGCTCTGTGCTGTCAGCATCCAGAATCCCGGAGAATCCCCTACTTGGGATTCTCTCTCTCTCTCCCTCTCTAGATCTCTCCCTAAAAAATAAACAAACTTAAAAAAAAGTGACAGGTACCAATAACTGAAAATACACAAACTATCGTGCTGGTCTTAATTATACAAACACATAAGAGACCAAAATGACTTTTAACTTACTTTTATTCAATCTTTAGAATACAAAGGATACACAAACAAAATGAAAAACTTACTTTTTTTTCCCCCCTAAAGTGGGCTTCATGCCCAGCGCAGAACCCAAAGCAGGGCTCAAACTCAGAATTCTAAGATCAAGACCTGAGCTGAGACCAAGAGTCTGACATTTAACTGACTGAGCCACCCAGGTGCCCCAAAAACTTTACTTTCTGTGTTTTCAGAACCAATGTTGAGGTTCACATGATGACAGTAATTTAAATATGCTGGATTCTTCTTGTAGTTTCACTTGATCGTGTGTACTTTAAAATACTAGAGTATAACCTGAAGTAATTGTCTTATTTAAAAACCATATATTGACTTTAAAAACCATACATTCAAATGCCTCTAAAGCAATTTAGAACAACCAGTTAAATGTCAGACTTCAGCTCAGGTCATGATCTCCCAGTTCATGGGTCTGAGCCCCGTATCAGGCTGGTGCTGACAGCTTGGAGTTTGGAGCTTGCTTCGGTTTCTGTGTCTCCCTCTTTCTCTCTGCCCCACTCTGCATGCTCTCTTTCTCGCTCTCTCTCTCTCAAAAAATTCATTTCATTATTCATTAATGAATGATTCATTCACCATTAAAAAAATTTTTTTAAAAAGAGGGGGAAGATATTAATTATATAAAGTTAATGTTAATATATTCTCCTTAAAGCAATTACATATAATTGAACTCATGTTAAAGTAATCTTAAATCCAATTTTTCCTAATAAAGCTTACTTATTATACATTTAATACAGACAAATTATGCCAGTTTGCAGATCCGTAAGTCAGAGCATAAAATTAACTTTTATGAAAGTAAAAAGCCTAAACTATAATGTAGAAGGACCAAGTTTACTTTGGGCATTTAGCTCTGCAGTTTGTAGTATTTAGGACTATGCAGTTTTTTTTCTAATACCATTTTTATTTTTTAATTCTATTTTTAAATCTTTTCATCAAGCAAACAGAAACTATTATTTTCTCTTTCTTTTTTTAAAAGTTTGTTTTTTTATTGTTTAGAAAGAACATGAGCAGGGGAGGGGGGACAAAGGATCTAAAGCAGGCTTTGTGCAGACTGCAGAGAGCCCATGGGGCTCAAAAGTCGGAAGCTTGAGCCACACAGGTGTCCCAGTTTACCTTCTTAAGCACAGAGCATTGTTTCCAAAACATCTATGAAATCTGCTATAATTTCAAAACAGTTACAAAGACCCTAAACCAATTTCTATCAACCAGTTTTGAAACTCCAGCAGTGATTCTTTACTATTTTGTTATGTCCCACTTCTGAGCAGTAGAGTTTGAAGCAGCACATTTGAAGAAATTAAATTGTCTTCTTAGTTACATCGTCATTCTCTTGGCTGCACTTCAATTCAGGGACATTTTTTTGCTGCCCAGATCATGCAATCTCATATACTATTTTAAAAAAAAGTTGTCATGTATGCCAAAGAACCCACACTTTTTCTGGCTCCAATTTGCCTTTGAACTAAGACTCCCATTAGCAGGATGCATCCAATTCTATGCCACATCCAGAACCATCTCAGCTCAATAGGTAAGAATCTAATTAGACAATATTGACCAGTTTAAACCTTCGGTTGCAGTAAAATGTTTTACACAATGATGATAATTTAGTAGTAAATCTGATGAGGGGTTCTTGATCTGGCTGCATGCCAACAGAAAGAAAGAAACCGGCAAAGAAGTACATAAATTCTAATTCTTATTCTGATCACTAAAATGATATTTAGAAAGACTGGTAGTCTGACATATTGTTGGGAGCCATTTTGGGCTCACAGGTTGAGACCCCTCCCTGTGTGGAAAAGGCGGTTGAAGCAGTTATGAGCTGGCTGAATATTGGTGTGATTCGTGTAAACGTTAGGCTCCTATTGTGTAAATTCACTCACTCACAAGCAAAGGGCAAGCATTGGGAATTCTGCCCTTGCTGGATGGGTTGCACCTCCCCCACTGTGGTTGGAAGAATAGGCGGAATGACTCCTGGCCTGTTTACAGATAATTAACATAGACAGCCCTAGGTAACATCCTGTTCTTTCCCCCAGCCTTAAATTTATATGCTAATTAACTTGAAAACCACTTCCAAGATTGAGGAAATCACCGCTTTACTGATAAAAACACATTATTGTTCAAACTATGCTTACTGATGGGATGTCACTCATTGCTGTAACGTCACTCACTACTTTTAAATAAAGACACTGAGACTGGCAGGGCGGAGATGCCAGAATTGCCAGGGCTGCCTGCTTGGTCATCAGACTACATCTCTCTCGTGGCTCTCTCATTTCCTTTCGCCTGACCATCCATCCTTCGGGGACCCCTAGATTCACCGGAACTGGACCCCGGCAACATATTGATTGGTAAAATCTTTTTTTAAAACATGCTACACCTCCATATCAAATCAACATGATGGAAAATGAGAAACTGGCTCAAGATTTCAAAATCCATTACAATACTCTGAAAATATACTGAATTTGGACTCAAAATTTAATGTATGATTTTGACAATCTTTGACTTTCAGGACAATATTACATTGATGAAACTGACATTGATATAATTTAGACTCAAAGTTCCAAACTAGAACTAATTTGCAAACATTTTCGATAACTCAGTGATAGAGCATAACTTACAAGATTTGAAATTAGCAGAATTCGTGTTTCTCATCTCCTACTAGAATGTCTTACCTGTCAAGAATTTTAAGAGAACAAAGGGTCAACATAATAGATACTACCTCTTGTCCAGTGCCACAATTAAAATACTCAACTAAACCCACAATAAAAATTTAAGACAGATATAAATATAGGTCACTGACTCCATAACACTCTTTTGAGGTACACATGGTAAAACACTATTTTATGGTGAAAGACTGATGAAACTATTGTAACCAAGTTTTCCTAGTTTCTACTATCCTAACCAAAAGCAAAGATAGATTCCTATTATGTTACATTCTGTACTGAAGTGATTTTATTACCAGGAAGACCCAATGTGTAGGGAAGTAAGAGAACATTTCAATATGGAGACATGAGTCTAGACTCAGCTAGAAGGTGAAGCTTAAGATCCAGTGACGACAGTGCTGTGTATATGCAGGAGAGAGCCCAGGAATATTCACACAAGTGTGTCACAAAGTCATATCCCATATTTATGTGACAAATTACCAACCAGTGACAAAGGCAGCATGTAAACACTTAATTGTCCTCCAAGGGTGCCTGGTCCATGCTCTCCAATTTTTGTTAACTTCTTGATTTCTCAAAGGTAAGAGGACAGTAAGACCTAAAGTAAGAATTACTGTCATGATTAATGGCTGTGTTAGATTCACCCTACTTAGCACCATATATTACATCAGGCCAGAAGGTAAGAATTTTCAACAAATATCCACTTAATATGGTCATTCTTATAAGACAAAATAAGAATAATATTCACTAGAACATCTATGATTCAACAATTTCTCAAAAACAATGTTTACATTTCAATTCTCAGAAAAGCCATGAGAATGTTTCTAAATCAGCTATGGCAAAGTGTTGAAAAAGCCTTGAGGAGTTCGTGGTCAGCAAAACCCATTTACAAGCAGTTGTGCAATGTGAATTAGAGTTTGTACAGAATGAAGAGAGTACTACTGAAATCAAAACTGATTTATCTACAAGAAACAAATATACAAATTATAAAAATAAAATAAATTTTAAAAAACAAACAAGAAATGGATTTATCTAAGCATATCTGCATGTTCTGCCACTGTGGTCATGATGGCTTCTTCCTGTTTCAGGGAAAATGCTTTCCACAAAATCGATTTTCTTTACAACTAAGGGACTGTGAGAACTGTCAAAGGGAAACACAAGTAACCAGGAGGAATTCTAATATATTAATTATACAAGTCCAGGGGTGCCTGGGTGGCTCAGTCGGTTAGGTGTTCAATTTTGGTTTGGGTCATAATCTTATGGCTCATGAGTCAAGCGCAGCTCGTGAGTTCAAGCCCCACATCGGACTCTGTGTTGACAGCTCAGAGCCTGAAGTGTACTTTGGAGTCTGTGTTTCCCTCTCTCTCTGCCCCTCCCCTGCTCGTGCTCTGTCTCTCTCGCTCTTTCAAAGATAAACATTTAAAAAATTATACAACTTCATTTAATAGTTTCTTTAATTTTGTAGTAATATTAAGATGTAACCTTAATAGAGAGTTCTATTTCAGTTCCATTCAGTAAACTTTTAAATGCCAAGACTTTTATTTAGAGCTAAGTATAAAGGGAAGGTCTTTAGAGAATCTCAGTCTGGTGAGGGTAAACAGAAACATATACAATAGTAATACTATGTAACTTCCAACTAAAGATCGTTTGTATTAAGTTAAAAGGGAGTTAATATTTTGACAATAGTTAAAGCAAAGAATTCATCTCTCCTTTGAAGAAATAATTACTAGTCCGCTAAGCATTTGAAGATATGACACAGTCTATATACATATGCTAATTTAAAAGCTATTG
>PITB01023866.1:0-25198 GCA_004024585.1 Paradoxurus hermaphroditus | reverse complement strand
GGCCCCATCAGGGGCATGATCAGGGGGCCAAGGGAGAGGGGGACCCTGCTTTGCCGGATCATAATTCAAGGCAAAGCAGAGTGGCCCCAGAGAGACGTTTGGACAGAGCCTGGGGCCGTTAGAGACGTTAGTGTGTTCAGTAGGGCAGCCGCAGACTCGGCCTATGTTTAACGAGCTCTTGCTCTGTACCAGGCGCTGGCCAACCCTGGCGGCTACGAAGAGATGTTTGGGACACAGACTGTCCTCAGAGAGTCTACGTCTCAGGAGGTGAGGGTACCTGGAACGCGCCGGCAGGGAGGGTGAGGTTCGAACAGCGAAGGTACGGAGACATTCTAGTGTGAGCAGAGGCTCAGGGCTGGGACCTCAGCAGGGCTCCCCGGCGGTCCCCCCCTTTCTGCGCCCCCTCATGCAAGAATAGGCTGGGACTTAGGACTTGCCCAAGATTGATGAAGACACAGGGAGATTCCCCCAGGAGCAGTGCGGCCTCAGGGGGACAAGTTCTGGGTGTTTCTCATTTCCAGAGGCTTTTGGTCTGTTCTTTTTTTTTTTCAAATGAACTTCATTATTTAGAGCCGTTTTAGGTTCGCAGCCAAACTGAGTGGGCACCAGCAACTGAGCCAAACTGGGCACCAGCAACATCCGTAGCCCCAGGATCTGCCTTTTAATATAGAAAATCAGCATATTCCGTGATTTAAAACCAAACAGTAGAGAAGGTTATAAAGTGAAAACTAAACCTCTCCCCTTTCTTGCCCGGCACCCAACACGCGCGCGTGCGCACACACACACACACCCTCCCCAATGTTTGGTTTTTTGAAGAATATTCAAGAACCTGTTCCCATGCCTGCTTCCACGATCCTGTCTGTCCAGGGGATCGCCCCACACCCCCCCCCCGTCCTCACCCAGTGGCTCCCTGTGTCAGTACGTGCTTCCTCGGCCTCACGCTGCAGAGTGGCCACACGGATTCCGTTTTCAGAAGGGACCCTAATTTATTCAGCCAGGCCCCCAGTGATGGACATGGAAGCTGTTTACAGGGTTGTTTTTTTTTCCTGCTGCAAACAGGTGTGTAAACCTCCCGTACATTTGTTCTTACACGCTCGTGAGAGCTTACCTGAGGGACAGAATCTATGAATTTAAAATGGACGTTACAGGGATCTTAACTTTTGCTCTGTGTTGCCGAGTCGGCCTCCGCCAAGGTGGGGGCAGTTAAGGCTGCGGCCTCCCGTGGGTGAAGGTGGCTTTGCTCATGACTGTCCCGGGCATCAGAAGCTGGAGGACAGTTTGGGGGCATGGCTCGGGGCGGGACCCCGCCAGGAGCTGGCACAGGGGCCTTCAGAATGTGCTTTTCTCCGGACTCTTTCGTGCCCCCATACACGCCCACGTATCCATAGACAGTCCACGATCCTGTTGAACAATTAAAAAAAAAAAAATCCTTTTTCATTTTGCAACTTGCCTTTTGCACTGAGATAGTTTTGGGAGCGGTTCCTGGTCAGGACGGGGCCCTCCATCTACCTCCCCGTCTCTGCCTGTTGCACTGAGCCGGCCGCAGGCTGGCGGGCTCGGGCGCCAGCGTCCCTCTGTCCGGGCGGGCGGGGGGAAGCGCGGTTCCCAGGGACGTGCGCGCTGCCGGGAGCGGCGCTGCTGTTACTCCTGCCGTGAGCTTGGAGCAGGAGTCACGCTTTTGCCTTGGCTTTGAAAATGGGTGTGGGTCCTTCTAGAGCGACGTGTGGGGGCAGTTCCGGTGCCTCCGCTGACTTCGTTTCTCCAGCCCAGGGCTCCACTCTGCCCCGAGTCACCACAGAGTCCACCCCCAGCCCCGCTTAGCCGTCCGGGTCGGCCGGTCTGGTGGGCCCCCGTTCCGATGATCCCGGGTGCCCCCTGCCTGCCTGTGAACAGACCTGCGTCTGGTGGAGGGTCGGCATGATTTTCCATCTGCCAGCATCATTTTCCTCCTTCTTCCTCTCGGAAGATGCCCGTGGGGTGTCTGGGTCTGGCTGAGGGCACGGGGGTCGGGGTAACGAAGAAAAAGACTCACCTGGCCCCTACCCACAGACGGTGCCAGTTCCTACTCAGCGCTAGGAGGCCCTGGAAGACTTCCGACTCCACAGAGGGTGGGTACTCAGGGAAGGCTTCCTGGAGGAGGTGAGACTGGAGCTTGAGACTGGGGGTTTGAAGACAAGTCTCTGAGGGAGCCCCTGGGCCGGGACAGGAAAGGGAGGGAGGGGGCCTTAAAAACCCCCTGTAGAGAGAGACTCTCTGGCCACCTGTAGTTGCGGGAGGACCACGAGGGGGCTGAAAAGCTGCCGATGGGCAGATTGGGAGCCAGACACACTGGTCTCAAACCCTGGCTCTGCCGGTGTCCAGTTGTGCCTTCCTGGGCCAGTCACTTAACCTCTCTGAGCCTCAGTTACCATGTCTATAAAATGGGAGAATGATAGTGTCTTGCTCACAGGGCCGGCCGGAGGATGGCCTGACCCGTTGCCTGGACGGCGGCTGGCACAGACCTGCGTGGTAGGGGCTGCCTTGCACGTGAGTCGGTCCTCCCGGCTGTGAGGTGGTAACTAGAGTTGGCAGCGGGGTCTGGGTGAGGCCAGAGACACTTCCCTAGTGGAATCCACAGGACTCGGGGATGGATTTGTGCCGGCGAGGGCAATGGAGGTGACAGGTCGACTCCTTTTCCCTCGAGGGGTCCCGCCCCCACCTGGGGAGCACTATTCGGGGACCCCGTCTGCAGAAAGCAATCCATTCATGGACAGTGGGCAGGTCAGGGGTCTTTGGGGGCAAGACCCAGGTTAAAAGGCAGCCCTAGGGGGATCCCAGGAGGAGAGCCCTGCCCGCTGGTGACAGAGGTCGGGGAGGGGTGACAGTCGGCCCCCGGGCTTGGCGCTGCACTCAGAAAACGTGGCCAGAGCTGATTTCCGAGCAGCCTTTGGGCGCGTCCTCGCGGCGCCCTTTCTCCCCCAGTAATTAATGGCGCTTTCATCCTCTCCGAGAGGGTGGCGGTGGGTAGCAGGGTGGCTGGGCGGGCGCCGGGCAGACAGCGGGAGCCCACTCCAGCCTTCCTTGGCGATTTATCGCCTGTCAGCCCTGCTCTTTCGGGACATAAAACAAGTTTCCTGGGAGGCAGCCAGGGGCCTTGAGGCCCTGAGCCGGGCTGTCTGGGGCACGGCGCCTCCAGGGGGCTCCGCGCAGCCTTCCCCACCGAGGCTTTGGGATAAGCCCGGACAGCCACGCCGTGGGCACGGGCCTTGGCTCCTCTGTGACCACCCCGAGGCAGGTGGGTGGAGATGGGGCTCTGAGAAGGTCAGCGACGTGCCAGGCAGCATGCAGTCGGAATCTGGGCCCCGGGACGAACCCCACTGTTTCCCCTTGCACAGCCCCCCTCCCCCCCCAGCCTCTAAGCCAGAGTTTCTTAACCAGGTTCTTAAGCAGGAGTCTCAGGGTGGAATCCAATAATGTGGATAGGAAAAAAAAAGCCCACCTTTATTTTCTCTGACCTCTGATTACAGCTATAAATCATAATTCTTTCAATTACAGATGTAGGTGATAAACCACAGAGGCATTCACTGTTCTATGATTTTGTAGAAATCATAGAAATCACCGACGCTCTCCCTAGGATGGCTTCGTGGGAGTCTTGAAACGGCGCGTTCGTTCATTCTGCAAAATAACAGTGGTGATGAGAACTCCATCTGATTTCATAAAGCATTGATAGAAAGCACGTATGTTGTTCTAAGGTCTTTTAAAATAATGTTCTGCTAACTGTATTTCAATGGAATTGGTTTCCTTCGTAATCCTTGGTATTTTATTTTATGCTTTTAAAAACATTTTTCCAGGGCGCCCCGGGTGGCCCAGTCGGCTAAGCGTCTGACTTTGGCTCAGGTCATCCGCTCATGGTTCGTGAGTTCGAGCTGATAGCACAGAGCCTGCTTTGGATCTTCTGTCCCCCTCTCAATCTGCCCCTCCCCCAATCATTCTCTCTCTCTCTCTCTCTCTCTCTCTCTCTCTCAATAAACAAAGAAACAAATCCCAAGAACGGTTTTCCGAGAAGGGAGACTTAGACCTTGCTAGAGGCCACAGGGGCCCATGGCCCCCTCGAAAAGTTAAAGGACTCTCGGGCTGGGTGCTCAGGCCACTCTTGCCTCCCCTCACTCGCAAGGTCAAGGTGTAAGTACTACGTCTGCGCTGAACCAGCTGTACCCCGGGGGCCGGTGGGGAGGAGCTTCTAGTGGGAGAAGACCCGGCCCCCCCAAGAGCTCCTAGTCTTGTTGGGGGGTGGGGTAAGGGGACAAGGCCTCCCTTCCAGCGGGGAGCAGGCAATTCTGCTGGAGGGTCCTGACCCCGGGATGGCTTCATGGGGACAGTGGCACTGGTTTGGGCCTTGAGCATTTTGGAGCAAGAGGCCAGGGGAAAGCATGGCAGACAAAGGGAGCCGTGTGATCGAAGGCACGGAGACCGGAAGGCTGGGGCGCAGGTGGTGAATGTGGAGGGGGGCGGGGGGGGAGCGCAGGGCGGGGGCAGAGGGGAGTAGGGGGGAAGCAGGCGGGGACAGGAGCCCTGAATGCTAGTGCAAAAAAGCCTGCGCTCTGTGCGGCAGCCCGGGGACCGCGGCGAGGGTTTTGCAGCCAAGTGAGGTGACCAGGACAGTCCCTCTGGCTGCCGGGTGGGGGCAAGACTGGAGAGAATGAGGCTGGGTGGCCGTCAAGGAGACTGGGCAGTCTTCGGTGGGGGACGCGGAGGTCGACACCGAGCCTAAACCGAGGGACCTCAGGGAGACCCGAGCGGGAGCTGTCCCGGCTGTGGACGGGTGGAGGGGACAGCTTCGGACCTCAGGCCCTGGAGTCTGGCCACCGATGCCGGAATCCTGCTTCTGTCGGTTGTTGGCTGCGTGGCCTAGGCGTACGGATTGTGGTCTCGAGGGTTCACGCCCTCCTCTGAGACACGTGTTGGGAGCAGCGCCCGCCGGCAGGGTGGCGCGGCCGAGACGCGGCCCAGCGTGTTTAAAGCCGAGCGCGGTGCCTGGCGCAGCGTAGGTGGTGGGCATGCCATGGCCGTGGCAGATTCCATCCCCGGTGAGAAAACAGACGGTCCTGGGGACCCATCGGACGCGAGGGGCTGCAGGGAGAAGACAGGCCCGTCCGGGATCTCGGATCAGCACTGAGGCCTGGGCCTCTGCACCAGCATCTGACACCGGCTCCCCGCCACCGCCCGTGGGCCTGGGTGCTGCTGTCTTCCCCTCGCCCCAAGGGCATGGCTGCCTCCTCCCTGAGTTCACGTCCTCCACCCAGCTTTCCCGTGCGAGGCCTCCTCTGGCCCCTGAGTGTGGTCCCCCCGGGAAGGGTCAAACAAAAACTTGGTCTTTTTCCGACACCTCCGGCCATATCTGGCCCCGTTCTTCCCCGCCAGGGGTTCCTAGCGTGGAGAATGAGAGGGGTGCCCAGAGAGATGACACGTTAGGGGACTCCTCTTTGAATCCGGGTCCCAGGAAGTGCCTAGACCGGCGTCCAGGGTCCAGGAGCCCTCGCCGAGCCGGGGAAGTCCGGGGCAAGGGGCTTCAAAGCGCGCCTCCCCACACTCGCCCCCGGGCCCTCACCGTGCACTCCCCCACCCCGCCTGGCCTCCCTGCCTCCCCGGGGCCAGGGTTCCAGCTTTAACTTCGCTGAGTGATCGCGCCGCTCAGGGCGGCGGGAGCCCGCTGACGCGGAGAATAAATTCACCGTGTTTCGTAGAGCATGCGGAAGCATATTTGGGGGGTTTAATCTTCTTAATAAATCGTTCTCAGCTTGTACACTATTAAACCCCTGGAAAATTCATGAGCACGCTGGGAACAGAGACCTCGTCGGGAAGATTCGACATGAACCACACAATAAACGCAGCTTCTGAATTGGGTCAGGGAAGCCTCCGAGGCCCGGAGAGAGGACATTCCCTCTCGCTTGGCCGTCCCCAGGCCTATAAATTAATCATGCGCACAAAGGGGGCCTTGTCCTCCGTCCTCGGAGTCCGGGGTTGTGTCTGTGCCCACTGACCCACCCCCGCTCCCACCTCAGCTGCAAACAGAGCTGCTGGTGAGACATTTCAGCTCCTGTGCTTTGTTCTTCCTGCGTCTCCGAAGCAGGGTGAGTGTACATTTCAGCAAGAGAGATGTAGGTTAGATAGGAGGAAGAACTTCCTGGCTGACCGTGGGGCGGAGTGAAATCCCGGAACGGGCCGCTCGGGGAACGCTTTTCTAAAGGGCTTTTAAGACCTGGCAGGCCCGTCTCCCTTCGGCGCTCGGGGGCTGCTGCCCCTAGGACAGCAGTGACCAGAACAGACATGGCCTTGGGGTCAGCTCTCAGGAAGCCGGGCTGGAAGGTGCCTCTTTCTGGGCCATCTTGGGGGCATCTGTCACCTGCCTGGCCTAAGAGGCCCAGCTGATCGGACACGGGGCCAGCGTCGTCCGGGCCCAGAATCTCACCCTGGTCGAACACGTGGCCTTTGGAAAAGGGAAGCCAAGTTAAGTGTCTCTCTGTGGTTTCCAGGCTGCCGCTAAACCTCGGTGGGGCCCCTACCTTCCCTAATGCCCTCTGTCTACTGGAATCCTACTCAAAGGCCTGGCCCAGATGCCACCTCTTCTGTGAAGCCTTCCTTGATCTCCAGCTGCCCTGCCAAGTCAGAATCAGTTCCTTCCTTCCTTGGGCCCTCGATGGCGGGTCCCCGTGGGAGCTCCTGTATCCTACCAGACTAGCAGCTCCCTGAGGACAGGGACTGTGTCTGAGCCCTCACGGGACTGTGCTGGCACTTACACGGGTTTTCAAACGCCTGCTCCAAAGAAGTGTCTCTTATGCACCTCAGCATGGGGGCGGAATGGCCTGGCTTCCCGATGCCAGCTGTGGGAGTCCCAGGCCCCTGAGCCAGGAGCACAGTGGGGACAGAAGGACAGGCACAGGAAGGAGGCAGGCCGTGGCTGACCCTGTCTTCATTCACTCGGCTCTGACATTTCACAAGTCTTGATTCTTTTCCTCGAGTCTGCTTAAAGCCCTCTGATTCTCTGGGTCTTTGGAGGGAAGCGAAATCGGGCCTGGAGTGTGCCCAGCAGCCCCGGGCGTCCCCTTGCCTATGGAAGCCAGCCCTATCCTAGCACAAGCCTGGGCAGGTGCAGCCTCTGCGAGCATTTTGGAAGGGGTGACGTGTAGGTCTGAGGCTGGGCAGGCAGGCAGTGGGGGTGAAGTTCACTGTCAGCACCAGAGAAAGGAGGGAGGCCCTGGCGTGGGGGAGGGAGGGAAGCCTTTCTCTGGGGAGCGCGCATTTGGGAGGTGTTCCTGGGTAGCCCACCAGACCATAGGGGAAGGAGGTGGGTCCTGGTAGGACAGGAGAAGGCAGTGGACAGCCCAGTGGGTCGGGGAGCCCTTTCTGGGGCCGCCTCTGGCCCCAGTCCCAGCCCCCAGGCCCCACTAGGCTAGAAAGAAACTGTCTCTCCACCCTGCCCTCCCCACGTGTCTGGGGCTGCTCCCTGCTGACTTGGACCTCAGAGGCACCCTCAGCCTCCTCGGCCAACATCAGGCACTGGCTGAGCCTCGGCGCCTCAAGTGTGTCAGGGGCTGTGTGTGTGTGTGTGTGTGTGTGTCGGGGAAGCTGGTGGCCCCTGACTTGGTGTGGAGCTGTTCCCGCACGGGCAGTCAGTGCCTCCGGAGGTCAGCAGGTGGAGAAAGAGAGCCCGGGATCCGTGGGGTCAAGGAGGCCTTCAGGCTACTCATTGGATGGCACTAATTCAGTACCTAAAAATAATCCCGGACTCCCCACAGCACTTCAGAATTTTCCAAGCTCTTTCAGACCTGCAAACTCATTTCAGTCTCCACCAGCCTGGGAGGAAGTGAGTGCCATCCTTACCTGACCACGGCAGGGTGGGCAGGGTGGGGGGGGTGGGGGAGATAGAGTTCTGGATCAAATTTGGGGAGAGCCGGCGGCCAGCTGGTGGTAGGAGCCCCGGGCTCCGTGGCCCCAGGTTCCGCGTGGCCTCCCGTGGACCCGCTCGGACGCGGACTGAGGGAGGCGCTGGCCCAGCCCGCAGGGCAGAAGGCCGTCGGGAGGGAAGGTTGGGTGGCTGGGGGTGGGGGTGGGGGACAGATACAGTGGAGAAGCGAGGAGGTCTGACGGACGGGGTGGTGGCGGCATCAGTGGTGACTTCCTGCGGCGCGACTTTGCAGCCAGGCCTTGGGAAAGGACGGATTCCCAAAAGCAGAGAGTGTGGGGCATTGGGAGTGGATGCCTCCAAACACA
The DNA here is from genome assembly GCA_004024585.1 of Paradoxurus hermaphroditus. Taxonomy (NCBI): domain Eukaryota; kingdom Metazoa; phylum Chordata; class Mammalia; order Carnivora; family Viverridae; genus Paradoxurus; species Paradoxurus hermaphroditus. The sequence goes on along the minus strand of PITB01023866.1, from coordinate 16,948 downwards.
GGGCGCTGGTGGGTGAAGACAGACAGTAGCAAGCTGATTCGGGCCCAGCCGGCGGCGTGTGAGGCCTGGGCTCCCCAGCCCGAGCGGCCCCTGCAGGGCCCGCCAGGGAGTCACATTCGAAAGAGCTGCTGCAGAGGGCCCCGGGGACAGTCCCAGGTCTTGGGCGGCGGGGGGCGGAGGGGGGGCGGCAAACGGTGGCTGCACCCCAGAAATCTCTTCTCTGTCTACATTCTCCCGGCCCGACCTCTTGCCCCAACCCACTTTTATCCTCCTTTCAGCATCAAGAAGAGAGAAACTTGCCTCTTAAGATGGCAAAGTGACCGAGGGTAGGAAGACAATCAGAGAAAGAGAGGTGGTTGCCACGGAAACTATAAAGCAGGCGCGGAAACTTTCAGAAACCGCGGACCTAGTGGCCGAGGGCCGAGAGGGTAGGGGGGACCCACGTCCCAGGCTGGTCTGGAATGTCCTCTGCTCCGTGCCCCACGGCCAGCTGGTCAGGGCCGGGATCTGCCCGCCCCGGAGCAGGAGGGCCGCGCGGCTGCTCCCAAGCCTCGGGGTGAGGTGTCCGGGACCGGAGTGGGGTCAGCAGCTTGGGATCCGAGGAGGAGCCGGTGTCTTCTGTCCAGATCCCCACACGGGTCGGAGCCACCCGTCCCGTTCCGCCTGGAGGAGCGCCGAGGTTCCCTGCGGGTCCCTGCACGATGTCTGATTTCACTGTTGTGACACGCAGAAATGACTCGGCCCCGGACTGGACCCTTTACGAGGCAGCTCTCTGCATGTTGCCTCACGCGAGCCCTGGGATAGTCCCCCGGGCGGGACAGTGTTCACAGTCTACAGAGAGTGGGGAGACGAGGCCCAGAGAGGTTAAGGGATTTGCCCGAGGTCACCCAGCTGAGCACTCCCAGGGGCGGGATCACAACCCCTAAAGCGCTAGCCCTGCATCCCTGCCAGCTTTTTTGTTTTTTTGAGTGTGTAGTTCTGTCTGCACCTGTGTGCTCCCTGGAGCCCCTTACTTCCTCTGGGGCATTGCCATGTGCTTCCTGTACAAACCTAGGGGAGTTGCTTCTCTCCGAGGCTCGGTCTTCCCATCTGTAAAATGGGCGTAATAGTAACTTTGGCCTCCAAAGTTTGTGGTGAGTGAGAGCACCTGAGTCAAGCACTTGGCACATGGCCTGGCACACCGAGGATCCCCTCGGAACCCTCCACTGGCTGTACCTGAACTTGGCAAGCACCCGGTGTGGGGCGAGCACGGCCGGGATGCAATTTCCTTGTATGTCAGAGAAGTGTCTTCATCTGTGAAACGGGTCTGATGAGTTCCTGCCTTTCTCGGGGACTTGGAGAGGTAGACGAAGATCGGCGGGGGGAGGGGTGGGGGCTTGGGGAACCGCCGAGGCTGTTTGGGGGAAAGCACTAGAGTCTGTAGCCCAGCCTTAAAACTGGCCACTAAGGCCCCAGTGGGCGCTGGACACCTGAGCCCGCGTGGCCTCTGCTGGGCTTCCCGCCAGAGGGGGCGGGGTGGGGAGGGGACTTGGGCCTGCCCAGTTCGTCCTGAGGGCGACACTCAGACCTGCCTGAGGTTTGGGTCTGAAAGGAGGCTCTGGAGTCCCACGTGGCCTCGTGGGCCTGCTTCCGAGCTGGAGCCAAGCCTTGGATCTCTCCGGGGAGGGGCCAGTGAGCCAAATGTATTATGAACCGGCAGAAAGGCCGCGCGCTGCACGTGAGAGATAATGGGGGAAATTTATTGGATGGGCTACAAATCACCGAATGAAAGCACCGAAACCCATGGGGAGGAAAACTAAGAAGTCCTGGGCTGTGACTTGTTTGGGGTGGGGGCCGAGGGCGTTTGGCCCCCTTTCGCTTCTTCATGGCGCTCAGAGGCCCGGAGGCCTGGGGACCCCCCTGCGCACGTCGAAGTGGATGGCGCTTTCCCGAACTCACGACCGCGACGCCCCCGCCCTCTTGATCGGCAGCAGCCACGCGATGGCACCGGGCTGGGCACCGGGGTGATGATGTGAGCCGGGCAGGCGGCACCCGATCCTCGGCGGGGGGGCGGGGGGGGACAGCGTGCCAGGCGAGGCTGCTGCGAGAGGAAGCGCCAAAAAAACAGGCGTCGCTGCACCCCGCGAAGGGCTCCCTGGAGGAAAGGTGCAGGGAGCCCGGAGAATACGGTGCGGCAGGCCTGGAGGGGGGGAAGCAGTGAGGTTGGGGAGCAAGGGGGTGGTTTCTCTGGAAAGGACGAGCGAGGGGAGTGATCCGGGTGGCTCAGGAAGGCAGAGGTGGAGGGATGAACTGGAAGGAGCGTCCAAAGGGGACCGAGGCCACGGTGGCTGGGACAGAGGGCTGTTGTGAAATGCTCTCTCTGGGCTGCTTCGCGGAGAATCGACTCGGGGAGGATTTGGGAGGACTAGTCGGGCTGTGGGCGTCCCCAAAGCTAGGGATGGTGGTCACCTGGATTCGAGTCATGACAGCGGAGCTGGGGAGAGGTGGACAGACTCAAGCTAGTCTTTGGAGCGAGCAACAGCCTGCTTCACAGAGGGGCTCAGGGTCTAGGAAGTGTACCCTGGGTCGTCCGAGAGCAGACAGTGGGAGCAAAGACATGAAGGAGAAAAGCGGGGGGGGCGGGGCGCTGGGGACCAACATGGCCGAGGACTGGGTGGGCGTAGGCTGTGGAGAGAGGTGAGATCAGGAACGGGGTCACGCCCAGGGACCACCACCTTGGCTGGGAGCAGAAGACAAGTGCCCCACCTCACTGCTCCATGACGCCTGTTTTGCAAACAAAATTACCCCAGGACACGTGAGGGGAGACCATTCGTGGCAGCACCGGGTTGCCATGAGGAGCGAGGCTACGTGAGATCGAGTCCCCCCGCCTTGTCTGCCACAGTCCCCTTTCCCTGCCATAGAATGGGAGGGGGGTGTCGTTATACGGACTTGCGGAATTACTACTGCCTGGCAGAGAGTAAGCTCTATTTTGGGGTTAATAACTGTGTCCTGTGTGACCTTGGGCAAGGCTCTCCCCTCTCTGGGCCTTGGTTTCTCCTGGCTGGTTCTGCAAACACTTCGGGTGAAGGCTCTCGCTAATCTCTGTGGGGCCGGCAAGTGTCCAGCTCCTGAGGGTAGCCAGAGTGCAGCGGTAAGCTGGCAGCGTCGCCTCAGACGGGACGGTGGCCCTCCCAGCCCTGTAAAGGGACACCAGGCCTGCCGGAGCTGTAAGGGGATATTTTAATCAGCCCAGGACCTGGTGAGGTCGCAGGGCACACGGACCAGGACAAAGGGGGCCAGTCAGGGCTGCTGCCTGGCCTGAGCTGACCCGCCGGGCCCCAGAATCTAGACAGGCTTTGGGGAGCTGGCGAAGGAGGTGGAAGCTGGGGGCTTCTCTGAGGGATGAGGACTGCGGGCAAGCTTTGCTGACGTCCATTCTGAGCCTTAGTTGGCCCGCCTGTACCGTAGAGTTCTGAGAAAGGGACAGGAAAAGGCTGTCGAGGGCTGGAGTCCCAGAACCCCCAGAGCCGGCGACCTGAGAGAGAGCCAAAGGGGGCCCTGCGTGGCCAGGGTGGGCTCACTCCCTGCTAGGTAAGAATGCAGACTCCCGGGCCCTTCCCAGACTGGCTCCACCACGCTCCCCAGTGGGCCCGGGCATCTGCATTTTAACCCGCTCTCCAGGGTACTGAAACGCCTCAACTCTGAGAACCGAGGTTTTGCGCCATCCGCTTGGCACCAGTGGGTACGGGGCCCCAGAGAGGCTGGGGAAGGCCAGTCCAACACCTTGCCACAACGCTTTGGGGACCTCGAGGGCCACAGCCCTCCCCAAGGTGGCACCAGGGCCAAGGGCTGTGTCCTAGGGATCTACAGCCCAGTAGGGGGCAGCACCGTGGGCCGCTCCTGAGGGCTCCGGGCTGCCCTGTGGTTCCCAGGCTGGGGCTGGCAGGGCCCGGAAGGAACCCGTTGGGGAGGGGGAGACGTGGGCCTCGGTGGGTCTGTGTGTACGTGGGAGCCTGTGGAAGGGGGCTGGTTGGGAGGCAGAGGCAACAGGAGGACGCAAGAAAGAGGTCAGAGAGGGCATGTCTAGAAAATTCTGAAGCCTCCTTGCAGCTTCCTGGGGCAGGGGCTACAGGGGACGAGGAGAGGGCCGTGGGTCAGGCAGGCTGCACAGGGGCCTTTGTAACCTGGGTTTCCCGATGCTGTGTCAGTCCCCTCCTCCTCCCAGGGCCCTCTGGGCTTTCTAATAAAGGTCAGCCAGAGGTCAGCCCCCCCTCCCCAACCTAGGCATTTTAGCCGGGAGGGATGTGGGGGTGGGGCTCCTCAAACTCCAGCCCCAGCTCTATGCTAGCGCCTCCTTCCTGTGCCCGGAATAGCTTCGGCTGCTGCTGGGAACGGAGGGAGGACCTGGGGACATCTGAGTGACCCTGGGCAAGTCCCAAGCCCTCTGAGTCCCGGGCTGAGGGTGGGCTGACCACTCGATTCCTGAAGGCCTTCTGCAATTCGTAGTTGTGGGAAGGCACTATCGCTTTTAGAGTTTTCTGAGGACCGGGGTCCAGTTTGGTAGTGAGCTCCCCATTGTCAAAGGTATGCCAGATGAGACCGGGCGAATTTTGCTTCCTTCGAGGCCTTCGCGTGTGGTCCTGGACCATCCCCCTTTCACACGCCATCTGTCTGTCTGTGTTCGTCATTAGTCACCAGGAGAGCCCCACCTGGGGAGAGGGGTACGTCCCAGCCAAGGGGACTGCCGACTTCCAGGATGACCTTGAACTTGTTTTCCTTGGCCCCAAACTTCGAGCTACTTCCTGTTTGAGCAGGCACAGAAATTCTAGGGCCCCAGCCCTTCCTCCTCCCCTTGGTGGAATTTCCAGACAAAATGCCGTTCCCAGGGTGGGGGCAGGGCCGGCATTGTTCTTGCTCTCTAGAACTGAGGGGCGATGGGTCCCAGAAGCTACACTTCATTCTCACCGATGTGGCCCTCAGATGCCAGCTTTGGGCCGGGCGGGACCCCCAGGAAAGGCCAGTCAGTGCGAGAACCATGGCTCTGGCCCAGCCTGCCCCTTCTCTAACACGTGCTGTGGTTCCCGGTTACCTTCCAGCCTGGCCACAGAGGCTCTGGGCGTCATTGCCAAGGGCTCAGCCAGGCCAACCCCGTTTTGCAGGAGGGAAAACGGGGGGGGGGGGGGGGGGGGGGGGGCGGGGGACTATAAATGGGAGGGGCTTGCTGCGAGGCACACAGCAGAGCAAAGACGCTCTTCATCCGTTTGTTTTTTCTGTGCGAGCTCCCGATTAGAGTCAGGACTTATGGCCCGGCCTCCTGATCGGCTCCAGGCTGCCGTTTACAAGTAAATTCTGCAGCCTGGTGTCTACACGTCACAAGGAAGAAAGCCGGGCCCGGACAGGTGAAGTGACTGGCCCCCTGGTACCACAGCTGCCCTTCTCGAGGAAAGAATGGGGGCTTTGAGCCCGGTTCCTTCTAGTCCCCTTGTCACCGAGTATTTGTTGAACGCGGTTTTGTGCACTGGGGACATGGCTGTGACAGGACTAAACAAGTCCCCTGCCCTCATTACAGTTTGGGGGAAGAAAAACAATTAGTGAGCAACCAAATATACAGATAAGAGGGTTTTAGGATGTAGTCAGTTGAAGAAAATCAAACAGGGCAATGGGACAGGGTGCGGGAGTTTGGGGCGGAGGCACTTGAGATAAGCTGGCTAGGGTAGGCCTCTGAAGGTGTGATATTTGAGCTGAGGCCCGAATGACAGGAAGGAGTCCTAGGGTTAGTGTGTGAGGCAAAAGGAACAGCACATGCAAAGGGTCTGGGGTGGGGCCGTGTTTGGCATGCTCAGGGATTGGAAGGACCTCTAGCCAAGTCTACAGCCGTCTTAGCCAGCGGCTCCCCAATGAAGCCGCGAGAAAACTCCTTTAAGAATATAGATTCCTTGGCCCTACCCACCAAGATTTGGATTCAGCGATGCTGGGAGTGGGGCCCCCGAGTCTGTTTCTGAAGGCTCCAGTGTAGTTCACGGGCATCTAGCCTATCCCCTCGCCTGCAGGCTTGCCTTAGAAAGCCAGGCCTTCCCTAACGGTTGCAGAAGGGGGAGCAGAGGGGTCTAGGACTTACCAAAGCCAGGTGGACACACGGTGGCAGCTCAAGGGCTAGGGCCCCGATCCTCTGCCTCCCTGATCAGGGTTCTTTCCTTACCATCTCGCTTCTGCCCTTATGGAGGTGCCGCCTGGGCCTCCCTGCCACTTGGGTCTACCACCCCACCTCTGCTGCCTGACCCCACCCCTCGCGGACTCCGTGCTGCCTGCTCCTGAGCCCCCACCTCACAGTTAGTTCTACACACTGCCCCCAGCATATGCCTCGCTGGTCTCTACCTCAGGGCCTTGGCTCATGCTGTCTCATGCTGTCTCCCCCCCACACACACCCCACGCAAGAATACAGCCCTCCGCCCTCTACCCAGTCAAATCCTTCAGCCTTCTGGTTCAATGCCAATGACTCTTTTTTCAAGCAGTCTTCCAGAACTTCTCCCTCTTCTGAATTCCTTAGTGCTGACTCCAGATCAGATGGGGTCACCCGTTTGTCCCCAGTGCTGCCACCGTCTCTCTTAGCGAGTCTTACCGAGAGCTTGCTCTGGGCTGGTAACTGTGCTGACCAGCTCGGGCCGTCCTGCTCCCGGGGAGCCCAGATTAGGGAGGAAAGAAATCGGCCCGAGGGGCGATGCTGACCAGTTTATACACAGGGAGTTTTTTGTTTTGTTTTATTTTTTTAACTGTTTAAACAACTGTTTATTTGTATTTGGGGGGAGGGGAGGAGAACAGAGAGAGGGAGAGAGAGAATCCCAAGCAGACTCCATGCTCTCAGCACAGAGCCCAACGTGGGACTCGGTCCCCCACACCGTGAGATCATGACCTGAGTTGAAATCAAGAGTTGGATGCTCTGGGGTGCCTGGGGGGCTCAGTCGCTGAAGCGTCCGACTTCGGCTCAGGTCACGGTCTCACGGTTTGTGGGTTCGAGCCCCACATCGGGCTATGTGCTGCCAGCTCAGAGCCTGGAGCCTGCTTCGGATTCTGTGTCTCCCTCCCTCTCTGCCCCTTCCCCACTTGCGCACGTGCACGCGTGTGCGCGCTCTCTCCCTCCCTCTCTCTCAAAAATAAACAAACATTAAAAAAACAGTTGGCTGCCCAACTGGCCAGGCGCCCCCACGCACGAGGTTGTGACTCGCTGTGATATTTGGCCTTCCACGCCTTGCAAAGTAGAAGTTCCATGAAGCCCGTTCTGCAGTTGAGGAAGCGAAGGCACTCATCTGGGGTCGCACAGTCAAGAAGTGCTGGCTCCTGGCCCCAAACCCCACACTCCTTCAGCACCCCGGCCTCCATGGGAGCCTCCTGGGAGCCCGTTCACCCGCCCTCCTCTGTGGGATCGGCGGGGATTGCGTGAGGCCCCTCCCGGCCGGGACCCAAGCCCGGGCCGGCCGCGAAGCGGCTCACGGATGACCGGGCAGGCCTGCCCGGGAAGGGAGGGGGCTCTCCGACCTCACGCTGGGACCATATGCCACCCCCTCTTGTCGCCGGTGGGCGCGGAGCCATCCGGGCCCATCAAGTGCAAGGGGAGGAGGAAGCCCGGAGACCCAGGGCTGGAGGAGGGGCCGTGGGCCCACCTGGAGCTTGGCAGCCGTTTCTGGGTCAGGGCGGGGAGGGGAAGTACCGGGAGAGAGTTGCTCCAGGCCCGGCCATCTGGGTTGAAATGCCGGCTGCTGGGGTGGGGGCGAGGGAGGGAGCGGATCCCGGCCTTCCTCCCCACCCCCCACGGCCCTGGGATTGGAGCCCCGAGCTTGGGGTGGGGGGGCGGTCGGTCTGGAGCGGAAGCCCAGTGCGCCTGGGGGCAGAAGGCAGCAGGCCTTCTGGGAGGGGCGGTCCCAGGGACCGAACGGGGAAAGGGGGTCTTGGCCTTTCTGTTTAAGTCCCAAGCTGGCCTTACCCCCCGACACCCATGGGTGACATCGGGCGAGTCGCAGCCACTCTTGGCCTCTCTTTGGGAGTGACGCCGCCCCCTCCCCCGACTGCTCTATTCCGGGGTGCGAGGGGCACTCAGACCCGTGATGACTGGGGAACTGATGCCGGATCTGGGCTCGTGATGAATTAGGCAGCGTCCTCGGAGCAGGTGGCTGCCCCGCGAGGCCTCGGTTTCTCCGGCTCCATCATCTACTCCGCGGGTTCCTTCTGGCTTTGCCGTCCCAGGATTTTTTGACAGGCTGTTGGCAGGTGCGGAGGAAATACCTCTTCTCGGGGCCTCTGGAGGGAACACACAGGTGCGGGGTTGAGGCCGGGAGAAATCTCTAGATCCCGACGGAATCCAGCGGAGGTGGGCTGGGCTGAGATGGCTCATCTCTAACACGTGGGAATCCGAGGCCCAGAGACGTCGAGAGGCTTCCTCTGAGTCACACAGTACCCAAAGGAACACAACGACCTTGCCGACTGGCCTTCTGCCCCTGTTCGAAGTCTGGTGTCTCCCAAGGGCTCACCCTCGCTCCAACTTTGGGTGACTTTGTGTAGAAAACACTCCCCCCCAAGGGTCTGCATCCACATTGGACCAGTCCTCCAGGGCCGCCTGTGTGGAGAGAGGGCAGAGCCATCCGAGTCAGGGATCGGCACGGCCCCGAACGGTCCGCTCTCTGGGACGGATGGTAGTAAATTGACTGGTGGCTTTAGGGAGGGTGTCTTGGGGGGCGGTGGAGCCGGCGGACACCCGCTGGACCCCGAGCGTGACCTCACGGGGCTCGTTCCACCTTCTGCCGCGTGGGGGGAGCCCTCCTTTCACCGCAGCCCGATGAAGGTCCGGCCTGGTTCCTGGACGCACAGTAGATGCAGGAAGCGCTCACGGCTTGCCAGACAGGCCCCCTCTCCAGGCAGAGGCCCGTGACCTTAACCGTTAGTGTCCCCCTGACAGCATCCCCCCAACACACCCCTGCCCAGGGCTTCAGCCACTCAGAGCTAGAGGCTGGCCTGGGAGGCGGATTTGCGCACAGCCGCCAGGCAGGCCGGGACTTCCCCGGGTCACCGCTGCCTACCCTCGTCCCGACAGGAAACCCGACAGCTCCGAGCCCTCTAGACACCCATTGTGTGGGGCCTGGTGTGGGCTCCAGTGCTTCCCCTGTCAGGTCTCCCGACCGGCTTCCCCTCCTCCTGTTCCTCCCCTCCTCCAGTTCCTCGTCGGAGCTGGCTTTCATGAAAAGTTCCAGGCGGTTGCCCCTCCTCCATCTCTGGGTTAAGTCCTGCTCAGCCTGAAGAACTTTCCTTTCTCCAGCTTGCCTGGGTTCCTGACTCCTTAGCCCACGCTGTGTGACGTTAGGGAACTTACTCACCTTCTCTGTGCGGCAGTATTTTCTGTGAAACGAAGGGGGTAACCACCTGCCTCAAGACTTTTGTGAAATTTAAGGAGCTACTGTGCATTGAATGTGACAGACAGGCTCCGGCACGCGGTAACCGCTGAATACGGCTTGTCAGGATGACACCCAAACTTCGTCCTCAGACAGGCCTTTTTAGGCCAAACTTGTAACCCTCCTCCTCCGTAGAAAGTCTCGGACTTCCGTGGCCCCCTTCGGGCGTGAGGCTCTCTCCTCCCTGGGCGGAATCTAGTGTTAGATGACCGCTTTTTCTTGCTCTTGTTTTCCTCCTGCCCAGAATGGCCCCTCGGTGGAGGCCAGGCCCTTCTTCCTTGCGTTCACCTCTGTTCTAACCTTAGAGGAAAACTGTCCTTTTCTGGGCGGTTTAAGCCTTTTCAGGGGTAATTCTGACAAGATGCATTTTTGTTCCCGCCTCACTGGCTTTAGTTTTTATTTAAAAACGTTTTTTTAATGTTTATTTAGTTTTGAAAGAGAGAAAGAGAGACAGAGAACGAGCAGGGGAGGGGGAGAGAGAGAGGGGGAGAGACACAGAATCCGAAGCAGGCTCCAGGCTCTGAGCTGGCAGCCCATGCGGGGCTTGAACTCATGAACTGGGAGATCATGATCTCATGACCTGAGCTGAAGTCGGATGCTTAACCGACTGAGCCGCCCAGGCACGCCCCCCCCCCCACCGACTTTAAACCTCACAGTGGGATGAGGAGACTGCCCTAGGCTGGCCCCCTCCCCTGCCTCTGGTGCCTTTCCCGACCTGGCCGCTGCCTGGCCTGTGCTTTACCTGGACTTACAACCCAGCTCCACCACCCACCTCTTCCCAGCAGCGGAAGGGTGTAATTCTTCCCCTGCCATCCAGATGCTGATGGTTCTCTGCCCAGAGGGAGATTCTCTGGGCCCATCTCTTCCTGGTCTTCTCCTGTGTGCTCATTATACAACCCAGGCGGTGGGGATGCGGCGGGCGGAGGGAGGGTCTCTGGTCGGGGCTCAGACTGCTCGAATGAGGTGATGTCGGAGCTGGGTCCTGAGGGCTACGGAGGAGCTCTCCAGATGCAGAAGGAAGAGCTTCGCCGCAGCCATGCGATCAGCAATGCCAAGGCGGGTGGGAAGGTGCAGGAGACTTTGGGGAGCAGATACGTAAGGGGCCGGCGTGGGCAGGGGTACAGTGTGGCTGCTTTGGGACAGAGCTTGGTCCTTATGGAGGCGGCTGAAGGGGGCGGGGGATTCGATCTGATTTCGCCAGCCCCGGCCCCCCACCTGCCTGCACTTACTTACTCAACATCCTGATTCCCAGGCCCCCTCTGGAACCGATGAATCGAGCGCCTTGGGAGGAACCCGGAAATATACATTGTTAACGAAGTGGGGTGATCCAGAGGCTCAGGGGTGTGAAGGCTGCAGCCTCGATCCCAACCCAAAACAGGAGGCTGGGGAGGGGGGAGCCGGGCCTATTCAGGAGGTCCTCTGCGGTCAAGACAGGAGCGGAGAGCCGGCCACCGACAGACCGCCGGCTCTGTGGGGCCCCGGCTCATGGATCGGCAGGGCCTGGGAAGCCGGTGCTGGCCGGGGCAATCACAGAGGGCTTCCCCTTGGAGGGAAATGTGGCAGGAAATGGTGGTAGGGAGGGTACTTTCCAGCGCCCCTCCTCTCTCGTCTAGGTGGCCTCCAGAAAGGGGGCTGCTCACACTGAAAGGGAGGAGGCCACAGGGGCAGCGAAAGGGGGGGGGGTGGCTGGCTCCGCAGCGGGATTGATTCCAGATGCTCTGCCTGGGTGTGCGGGGAGCTGCCTTTTGTCTGTCTGCCGCCCTGGGGGTCCTGGGACCGGAGGAGGGGCAGGGAGCCCAGGCCGCTTGTCCTCCGGCTCTTCCCCTGTCCCCTGCCTGCGCGGTACCCCAGCCGGTTCCTACCCCGGACCCTCCTGAGGCCTGCAGAGGTGTTCAAAGGCCAGGAATGCAGAAGCTTCTTCCTTTTCTATAGCTGACCCTCTTCTCTCCGCAAGGGAGATAGGTGGAGGGGGGGGGGTCCATAGCTTCTCCTCGAAGGTGGGGAAACTGAGGCATGGAGGACTCGAGAAGCCCAAGCATCAGCAGAGAGGCTATGCCAAACCTTTGGAGCCCAGCTGTGTTTACAGATGAGGTCCTGAGCTCCTAGCTACTCTCACCCCCCAACAACTAAATCTGCCAGCCCGGGAGGCCAGGCCAAGACTCAGCCACTGAGAGTCTACCGGCAGGGAACCTCTGGCCCCGATTGCTCAGGGCATTCCTGCTTTAGGAAGGAAACCGGGCCTGATGAACTCTGAGTTCTGGGAACAGGACTGTTGCCCCCGCCTGGAGCTGGACTTCCCGGGAGCCCTCCAGGCCCCAAAACTAGAGGGCCTGGCCGCGGAGGTCATTCTTTTGAGGGCCGAGGTGTGGGTAGGTGTCGGTGGGAGCCCCACCTGAGTGGGGAGGCGCATGCTCAGGCGGCCCACAGCTTGCCTCCAGACTGAGGGACTGGGTGCAGCTTTTCCCTGGGGCCTCTGCTCTTGCAAAAGGGGGCTCCTGGGCAGTGTTTGCCGTTGAGAATGAGCGAGAACAGTGCTTAACCCAGAGGACGCTAATGGCATCCTTGCAGGCACCGCGGTTTGCCATCTGCCCCGGGGGCTGGCCGGCACGCTGGGGAGAGGGGCCAGAAGGGTTCTTTGGACAACCCAGACTGGGTTTGGAGGAGCAGTACCCTTCCTGCCCCTCCCCTCCCCCCCCCCCCAGATCCCTGGACGGCGCCTGGCTTCCAGCTGTGATCCAGGCTCCTCCTGACCTGGGGGCCCTCCCCCTGGCTGAGGGAGCAGGAGAGGAGGCTCCTTTTGCCAGGTGCAAAACCCGGCCTGGATTTCTGCCGAGGCTGCCCCGCCCCCTCCAGGGCCACGCCTTTCCAGCTGTTCCGGAGGTCATCCAGACTGTCACGGGCACCCCTGTGGGACTCTCTACCACCACATGTCGGGAGCCCCGGGCTACGACCACTTGCCTCCGCCACTTTCTGTGTGACAGAGACAAGTCAGCCCTCCCTGGCAGGGCCTCAGTTTCCCCTTAAGGGAAGGGAGCTTCCGCAGAAGTTCGTCTGAATAGCTTACAAGCTAAATCCAGCTCCAGGGACAAGTTAGGGGAGAGACAGAGACAGCCAAGGATGGTTAGAGAAAGCTAGAGAAGTTGGGTCCTAGAATCAGGGCCTTTGGGCCAGGCAGACCCTTTCGGGAGCAGGGCAGAGAGGATGAGGAGGGAGCTGTAGGTGAGGCTGGAGAGAGTGGTTGGGTTGGGGCCAAATGGTTGGAGCTTCCAATACCAAGGAAGGTTGTTCGGACGTGAGGAGCCACGGAAAGTTCTTGAGCTGGGGAGCGCGTGACTTGGAAAAGTTTTTCGCGCAAGGCAATAGCAGGAGCGGGCAGGAGCGGGCAGCTCTCTCCTCCCAGCCTCAGTCTTGCGTCTCTCCAGGAGCGCCGAGATTCTTCTTCGGGCTTCCCAGAGGGAGCCCTCGCAGCGTCTGTGGTGGTGTAGTTGGGGGGCGGTCTAGATCACAGGGGGCGACGTGTTGAGATTTGGCAGAGCCCGCGAGGTACACACGTGTTCGTGACGCTCTCTCTACTTGTTGTGCGCTCAGAGGCACACCACAGTTGTAACTCTATGCAGATAATACGCGTCTCAAACGGGACCGTGTGTAAACTGTGAAGAACAGGCAAGGTTTCTGCGGGAAAGGGGTGCCTTTTTAGCCCAGCCAGGGCCGGGAGCTCGCCAGGCGCCGTGTTTCTGGATCCCCGCTCCGCCCTGCGAGCTGGGGGCGGGAGCGCGCCCCGCAGCGTCAGCCTCCTTAGGACCCTAAAGGAAGGTGACCGGTTTCGCCGCGCGGCGCCCGCCTGGCCGCCTCGCGGGCGTCCCGTCCGGTGTCCCGGAGCGCGCACTCGGGTGTGCACCGTCTACGCCCGCGGGCGACCTGGTGCGCCCCGGGCGCCCCGAGGACCGGCGACTGTTCGCAGGCGCGAGGTCGCGCGGGCGGGGACCCTCCCGGGGACCCGCCCGGGGTCCCGGGGCACTCCGGGCCGCCTCGCCCCGCCGACTCCAGGCCGGGATTTCTCCCGCACTGCCTTTCCGGGCCGGTGCCAGCCCGGCCTCCCTCCCGGTCCCCGGCCCCCGCCGCGGGGCCGGCTGCTCCGGGAGGGCGGGGGCGGGGGGAGGAGTTTGAGCGACTTCGCGGGGCAGCCGGTGGCCTCGGCGGCGCCCGCACCGGCGCGCGGGAGACGGCAGGGACGCCCGCCGGGCCGGCCGGAGCGGCCGATGGGGCCCGTGTGAGCGCGCCCAGGCCCGGCCCGGTGCCCGGCGGGCGGCAGCATGTCCGCGGGCGGCGGCGCCAGGAAGAGCACCGGGAGGCCCTCCTACTACTACCGGCTGCTGCGGCGGCCCCGGCTGCAGCGACAGAGGAGCCGCTCCCGCAGCCGGACCCGGCCCGCCAGGGGTAGGCGCCACCCCGACCCCTGACCCTTGGGTCCCCTCTACCGCCGCTTCGCCACCTGAGGCCCTGAACGCCGGGGACCCTGGATCCTCCTTCGGTCTATTCGCGGGGTCCCCCCATCGCCCTTTCTGGCTGCCCATTACCGTGTCCGCTTGATCCTCATCCCCTCCCCCCGCCCCAAGCTTCTCCCTCCTCCGCCACCGTCTTGGGGTATCCGGAGATCCAGTCCCCCCTTGCGCCTGGGGCAGGGAAAGGGGGAGATTGCAGTTGGGGTTCTCTGTCTTCCCTTTCTCAGATTCCACCTCCTTCCCGCACCGCTGTGCCTCAGTTTACTCAGCAGCCCGGCAATGAAGTAATTTTGATCGGATTTTGGCTTTTCCTTACCTTGCTTTGAGGGCTTCAGCCTCTCAGCTTGGGGGGGGGGGCATGTCAACGCCCCCACACACCTTCTCTCCCGGGGACTTAAGGGGTTTCTCCCCCTCTTGGGTGGAGGGGCCAGTGACTGGACTTCAGAGGGTCCCGTCCCAGGAGTCCTTGGCTCCAAAGGGGCGGGGGCGCTTGAATCTGCCTGGGACCCCTCGGAGTGGGTGGGCCCACCTCCTTTGAAAAGTTTCTCTCTTTCCAGCCAGGACTCCGGACAGGGAGGAGGGGAAATGGGAACAGCTTTTTCTTTTTTCCAGTAACAGGATCCTCAGTCGGAAGCGCCTGTGATCCAGGAGGCTGCTTTTTGGGGCCCGGTGGGGGCCACGACTTCCTTTCGAGGTTGGGTGCCAGGTTGGGTGCGATGGAGTTTAGGGAGGGGACTCCCTGGAAAGCAGAGGGCTTCGAGGGGAGGCCAGAGTCCTGGTTAAGGGCGAGGGAGAGAGAGAGAGAGAGAGAGAGAGCCAGCGAGCGAGCAGGCAGGCTGTTGGTAGTGCCCAGCAGGGACCTGGCGTGAGTAGGTTAAATTGGGAAATGGGAAGGCCGGTGGCCAGCCGAGTCTGATCAGGCCCGGGTTTGAGCAAATCTGTGCTTGGAATCCAGCAGAGCTGAGGTCAGCCCCGCCCCCCCAGCCCCGGGGAGGGCGCTGGTTTGAGCCCTGCGGTGTTGCCTCCCAGTCTTACCACCAGCTTGAGGCTGGTCATTTTGCTTCCTCCCCACCCCCCAACGGAGAAGACTTTTCCCACAGTCAGGGCTGAATAACAACGTACAAGGCTTCCTCAGGAAGTAGTGAGTTCCTGAAGTAGTGAGTTCCCCATGCGTGGATGGGTTCAAGCCGAGACTGGGAGTGCGCACAGGTGTGTGCCCGGAATTCAGTCCTCTGGGGCCTCTCAAGGCCTGGGACCCACCTCCCCTTGCCTTCCTTGAAGCGGCCTCTGGCTACTCCGCCCCTTTCCAGGCTTGGCCTGAGAGACCAGGAATCTGGGTTCAAGCACTGAATCTTCGAGCAAGTCGCTCCTCTTTTCTGTGCCTCGGTTTCCCGAGCCGTGGAGAGGGCCGGCAGGACCTGTAGGACCCGGTGAGGAAATGGGTTCGTGCGGTGAAAAATGGGCACGCACAGATGCCCAGGAATGCTCAGGCCACCCGGAGGCCTCCCCCCACCCCTCCTTGCCCTACGTGACCTCCTCTGCACCTCAGTGCCCTTCTGTCCCTCACTGCAGAGGCACAGAGAGAAACGGAAGTCCCCTTCTGCTCAGCTGACTGGGCAGGAGGCCATGTGTCTAGCGGTCACCTGAGCCTCGGCTTCCAGGCCCCACCTGTGCAGCAGCCCCTGCTTTGCGTCCCAGCCTTGAAGGAGCTCAAAGGCCGCAGGGAGTGGGGTGCAGACCGTCACGGAACAGGAGTTCCATCTGGGGAAATCAGGGAGAGCTTCACAGAGGAAGTGACATTTGGACAGGGAGTCACGAGGTAGATAGAATTTCCCTTGGCAGAGGGAGTGGTGGAGTCGGAGGTGCTGAAACCCCAGGTCTGCACAAAACTATCCTTTGGCCAGTCACCTCTCTAAGACTGGGGGGGGGGGCACTGTCTGGTAAACAGGTGTCGTGACAGAAGGGTCCTTTAAGAATGAGAGCAAATGCACAGAAAGCTAGAAGCCTGTGCTGCCTGCGACGTGGGCCGTGCTTGGCGTTCTTACTCTGGACAGAGAAACAGCCTAGGCACCATGACAGGGGGAAGGAGAAAGTCATGGGTGTGGTGGACAGAGTTCGTCCTGGGGTGGGGGAGGGGGAGGACCTGCGAGGGGGCAGGGGGGAGCAGTAGTTTGGGCCAGGGAAAGGGCCTTGCGTGACGGGGAGTCCTGGATGGGGTTGAGAGCTGGCCGGCAGCATGAGAGGGGGAGGCTGGCGGCTCCTCGTCCACCCAAAGCAGCCACTGACCTTCCGCTAAACCCCCAGATCCTTGCCTCCGCCCCCAGGGCCACCCCTCCTCCTGAGGCCAGTGCCCAAACTTAGGTGGTAACTCACTCGAGACACCCGGTGGCCGTGAGCCAGTCGCTTCCGACCTCAGGACCCTGTCCCTGCATTTACATGGGGCCTTGGTCCCACGGTGGTGACACCAGACCCCGGCGGGGTGGTCTCCGGCGCCCCAGCCCGGATCACCCACCACCCCTGTTGCTCCGCGCCCATTCTGGCCTCTGCCGCTAGCTAGGAAGTACAATGACTGAGAACCGAGGGGAGTGTTTGTTCAGAAACAGAAGTGCAGGAAGGCGTTGGCTGGAGGCGGGGCTCCGCAGCGGGCCAGGGCTGGGGGGGGGCGGCTCTGGAGAGGGTTGTGGCCAGGTTGTCCCCTCTGGGGAAGCCCCCTGCCCACAGCTCCCACTGCCCCCTGCAGTGGTGGCGGGGGGCCTCGCTGTGGACTTGAGAGCAGGACTTTGTCCTTGGCAGGGCTGCAAGCGAGGGACGGTGTCTGCCCCCCACCCCCGCCCCCACCTCCAGCTTTGAGCTCTTCCTTCTCTGTGCCCCGATTCCCCACCTGAGGAACGGGCAGAGACAGACCTGCGGTTGACAATGGCCAGAGGCAGGTGGAAACCGTGACTTTCGGGTGGTAAGGATGGCCTTTTCACACTGCGCTCCGTGACCCTGAGTCTTCTCGAAGGTTCCGTACGGCTCTTGGCTATGAGA
>PITB01023865.1:0-25044 GCA_004024585.1 Paradoxurus hermaphroditus | reverse complement strand
GTATGGGGACCGTGACCTCACGGCCCGGGTCCTCACCCCGCACCCCAGGTATGGGGACCGTGACCTCGCAGCCTCGGTCCTCACCCCGCACCCCCAGTATGGGAACTGTGACCTCGCAGCCTCGGTCCTCACCCCGCACCCCCAGTATGGGGACCGTGACCTCGCAGCCTCGGTCCTCACCCTGCACCCCCAGTATGGGGACCGTGACCGCACGCCCTGAGTCCTTACCCTGCACCCCCTGTTACGGGAAGGGCAGGAGCACCTGGTGAGCCCTCCTTTGCCATGTCTATGGCCGCAGTCAGGCTGCGGCCACTGTTCCGTGGTCAGCGGAGAAGGCTGGAGCAGGAGCAGACAGGGCAGTGGGGGTTCAGACGTTACGGAGAAGATTCCCAGGGAGGGGAGAGCAGCATCCAGCCGGCGGCGGACACGGATGTCCTGACAAACAGGCCGCAGTCCTGAGGCAGGGAAGGCCAGCACGTCGGATGCGAGACATGGTTCACGGCGCTCTGCCAAGCCCGTCCAGGGAATCCGGTGCCTTTCCCGGTCCCCGTGGACAGTGGCCGCTGTGGTGAGAGCTGGCCCGCTGCGCTGAGCACGCCGGCCCCGGGGAAACCACAGCCGGTCGTCTCTGTCAGCATCCGAACTGCAGGGCAAGTCACCAAAACCCGTTTCCACGTAACGACTGTAACAGCATCTGCCACAGAAACCACAGCTCAACGGGAGGGGGCCGGGGGGGTGGGTCTTGCATTTCTGTTTTCCCCAGAAATTTACCTCATTTCTACTTATGCCTAAGCTTCAACTACAGCTAAGAATTCTTGTCTAAATATGAAACATGTGTTTCCCCTCCAGAGGACGAGGTCCTGTGGAGCTGGGCCCTCCCTGCAGGGGGGAGGCAGCCCGCTAGCACAGAGCCCTGCACTCCTGTGGCGCTCCCCAGCCCGACCGCCCGGGGTCACCGCTTCCCGGGGCCCACAACTGGCATCCTGACTCACGGCTTCCTCATCAGCGGAGAGCAGTCAGGACCAATCCCAGGGACACAGCCTCTCACGGGGAAGGAGGGGGCAGGAGCCCACCCTCCTCCCATCCCGACCCCGACCACCTTGGGCACAGACTGCTGGTGTGAAGTTGGAAGGGGCCTCTCGAACCACATGGCTACCCGAACCGACAGACAAAACCCTTACATTTCCCATCAGAAAGTCGTGCTCCTGCCTCGGCCTCCACACAATGGTGGTATGCCTTCCTGGGAGCATGGGAGAGGGTCCCATGTGCCCTTGTCCTCTCTCAGGAGAGCAGTACTTGTCCGTTACAGGAGGAGGGTATCCCAAGGCCTGCATCCATGTTTTGGAGTCAATACGAGGGTCACAAGGAACAGTCAGTAACCTGCAGAACGTGTGGCTGCAGCTAGAAAGCAGTGTTCCTATGTGTCATTGCTGAAAGTGACTAAGTTAGACCAGGGGAAAGAGTGACAGCTCATGCATACTTAAAACATCCCACAGCAAAGATGAATGTCTTTTTTCCAAGGAGGAAATGGCCAGCTTAGAGGAGACTGTGCCTATGCAGACACATCAATAGGACTTCTTTAAAAACAGGGTTAAAAGACGAACGGTCTTCCTGTGAGCCCTGGTGGAAGAGGGAGGTACCACAGACGGAACGGCCTCTCCCAAGCAGAGCCCGAGTCTGACGAAGCGGCCAGCTGTGAACCAGGGAATCCGAGTTTCCTCTACAAATATGCTGTGACGTGAACAGAAAGGGCAGAGGGAAGTCGTCCGGCACAGGTGCTTCGCTGAGTGTCCTGCATGGGCCGAGTGCGGGTCTCGGACGGCACAAACACACATGCACGCCTCCCTGAACACGAGGACCGATGCCTCGTGAACCGGGTGAGCACGGCAGGGCATGGGGCTTTCCACCCGTTTTACGGTCCACAAACACGTGCTGACACACCTGTGACTGGTGTGATGCGGTGTCTAGGCGTGTGCTTCCAAATTACTTACAAAGGACAAGTAAAATCACTATTGTCCAGCAATATTGGAAGACATATTAAAATATTTCCATCAAACGTTGTTTAAATTTCTACTTCTGGACCAATAAGGGCAAACATCCTCAAGAACCCAGAGTCAAGCCCTTGAGAGGGATGTGGGTGAGTGAGCATGCTCAGTTATACATGCACCTTGGGTGCCTGCACACACACACGGACACACACACCTGGGGGGCACCTGCACACACACGGACACACACGGATACACACACCTGGGGGGCACCTGCACACACACGGACACACATGGATACATGCACCTGCGGGGCCCCTGCACACACACACACATGGACACACACACCTGGGGGGCACCTGCACACACACACACACAGACAGACACACGCACCTGGGGGGCACCTGCACACACACGGACACAGACGGATACACGCACCTGGGGGGGCCTGCACACACACACACACAGACACACAGGGATACACGCACCTGGGGGGCGCCTGCACACACACACACACAGTACACATGTATGCACATATCCGTACACACATGACAGGCAGGAGCGGCCACAGGCGGACCGTGTGTGCACAGTCACACTGGGGTGTCTGCATTCACCAAGTGCAAGGACCCAGAACGGGCACTGCCCTTTCTCTGCTTTCTGCTGCTGCGGAGAGCAGGCTGCTCGGAGGCCCGCGCACGCCAGCGGGGAGCCGTCTGCAGGCACCGCAGCACCGGGAGTGCTCGTTACCTGTCTCAGCTCCTGGGCGTCCCCCTCAGAAACGAACGGCCGGCTCGTCTGCAGCTGGACTGTCTGACCCTCCTGGCTGCCCGGGCAGGGCTCAAGGTGCACGGTCCGGTCCGTCAGCTCGGACGCTGGAAAGGAAAGTCAGACAGCAGTGACATCTTCCTGCAGGTGAGAACGAGAATATTCAGAACTTTACACGAAGTGACGTGGAGGGGTCGAGGGCCCTCTCAGGCACACACCGGTCCACAGCCTCTGTGCCTGCTGGGGAGGTGGGTGTGGCGGGCCCTGTCCCCGAGCTCTGCTGCCCGAGCCTCACACCCACCCCGGGTCCCTGCTGCCCCTTAGCCCCGCTCTGACTGGAGAGTCAGGGTCTGGGTCTGTGACTGCCATCGGAAGAGAGCCCTACATCCACGAGTGGTCGTTATCCTTCTCTGGGGGAAAAGACCATACGTCTGCAGTATCAGGTGTGCCATGTGCTGACCCCTGGTGAAACGCCCAGGAAATCCCCTGCTGGAGCCTGCGGCACAGAGTCATCACCCCACACAACGCCGTGGCTCTCCAAAACGCAGGAAACGGCCGGCGGCTTGGGCCAACCAAAGCTGAGTGTGCGGCCGCGCCAAGCTGGGGGTGAGTCAGAGCGCTGCTCGTGGCCCGGCACTGCTCAGGGGTGTCTCCCGTCCCCCAACACCTGCACCTGGTGACCTCCTGAGGAGCGGACGGGCAGACTAACGAGAGACCCTCCTGTGGGGCACGACCCGCTTCCATCTGGGGCATCGGTCAGGGTCCGTGGCCTGCTCTTCTCCGTCACGCAAAGCACCCAGGACGCGGCACAGCCACGTTTGTATTAGGACACTGCAGAGCAGAAAGTGCAGAGGACGAGAATCAGCTGTCTGGATGCCAGCATCTCTGGCTTCTGTGGGACGGGAGGAGCAGAAGGGCCACCCTAGTGGTGGCGAGCAGTCGTCACAGCAGCCGGATGAACGCACAGTCAGGAAAGGAAGGAGAAGGACGCTGGTCTGGGGTGAGCTCCCGCTGGCCAATTCCACATATACACAGACCCCCTGCTACTCGTGTTTCTCCAAATAACCCTTCCAGATTCATACTCCCTGAGAAGCAAAGGTAGCATGGCCTCGTCCAGGACAAGTGCGGTCGGGCGGGGACAAGACAGGTTTCTCAGAGTCCCGCAGTGGAAGAGGGCCCAGGCCACATGGAGGCTGTTTAGGGATGAGTGGGCGGAGCAGGGGCTGCATGGGGGCAAGACCCCTCTGCTGGAGGCGGCCCTGCGCAGGCCCGTGCACACCGTGTGTGCGTCCCATGAGCAGTGTGTCCCGTGGAGAATGCCACACCCTCATCCAGGCGGTGCAAATGTCCTCCCGGACAAAAACCTACTGTACACCGAGCACACACACCTAGTTTTCTACTCCATTCTTTAAAAAAAAAACAAAAGCCGGGCCCCTGGGTGGCTCAGTCAGTTGAGCATCTGACTCTTGATTTCGGCTCGGGTCATGATCTTGTGGTTCTTGGATTTGAGCCCCTGTCAGGCTCTGCACTGACAGTGTGGCGCCTTCTTGGGATTCTCTCTCTCTCAAAATAAACAAATAAACATTAAAAACAAATAAACGCTGACTGCAACCAACAAAATTGCTTTCACAACCTGTGTTCTAAAATCTCCAAAGCCCCATCCTCCTCCAACTTCCTCGGGGCTTTTAATTAGCAAGGAACTTTCCACAGCACACAATTCAGCACTGTCTGGCCTTGTGATCGAAGGTGTCACCATCTACGATGTGACATAACGAAAAGCACCTTTCTGAAGCAGGCCACAGAAGGACGGCGTCAGAGCAGGCTGGAAGACATGGCGGCAGAAACAGAAAACCTGGTCTGCAGCTGTCACTGGCCCAAGGAAAGGCCAGCTGGTACACGTGACGTCAGAGTTATCAGTGATATCGCGGCGAGCACAGTCGTTCTATGGCAAACTCTTTCCTCGGTGTCCACTCCCTGGTCCCCCGGGCTCCCATCTCATGTCACACAGACATGTCCCCTGCTTGGCCAACGCCATCGGCAACAACACCTTCCCTCATCACCTGTCCCGGCATCACTCCGCCTGCACAACTGCGGTCCCGCGCCACCCCTACATTCCCCCACCGGCCCACCTTAGCCAGCGTCTCCAAGACTGCAGCCCACAGGGGCCAGCATTGTGAGCCTCCACTGCTGCTCTGGGGTCTGTTCCCACGCCTGCAGCTGTATTTTGGAGGGCTTGCTGATGGCTTCTGAATGTGTAACAAAAGGGGTTTCTACTTAACGAGAAGGCCAAAACAGAATTGTTCTTCCTGGAATACGCCAAGTCAGGGGTATTTTTCATGAAGAGCTGCGGGGTCAGTAGGATCCACACTGAGCTCAGCACCCCTGGTGCCCCGTCCTGAGACCTGAGTCACTGACTCAGTGACTTCAACGCTCTATCTCCGAAGAAAAATCAACTTCAGTACAAAATAGTTCCTGTCTGTGAAGTCATCAATTATCTCAGTTAAATAGTCAGCACAAATCGTTCAAGGTACGAGGGACCATACAGGTGATTTCACTTTCTAGAAACGATGGCTGGGCTCGGAGGGGCAGCTGTGGACGCATACCCGGCCTCACTGTGTGCCCAGAGCAAGGCCCAGCAGCCGCACCCTGGGTGCAGAGCAGAGCCTCCAAAGGTCATTCTCCTTGTCCCTGGGACCCCATCGCCTCACCAATGGCACAGGGACGGGCCCAGGAAACATCAAGAGAACACCCGGGCCCTTGCTCATGCAGGAAACACAGGACAGAGAGTGGAAATGAGGGAAACAGCAGTCTCCACTAAGTACAACCACAATGTACTCTACACACGTGCAAAACTACAGAGCACACAGCTTGGACCCACGGGTCCTTGGAGGGGATCAAGTGGGTCAGAGTCACACAGCTCCCAGGCGGGTCTGCTGGGGTCAGGGGGCGCCCACGTCCTAGGGACCACACGAGGAGGGTGTGTGTGGTCAGCATGGTACCCGCATCCCAATGACCACATGGGTGGGGTCTGTCTGTGGTCACTGTGGTCCCTGCGTCCTGGGATCAGGACTCCACCACCTGAAGCCTGAGTCGTAAATGAGCAGTCCTGCACAGGGACATTACTGTCACACAGATGTGTGTGCCCCTGGACGCCCAGGCCCATCCTGGGTGCTGGAGATGCAGTCATTTAGGCCTGGTCCGAGTGTGGAAGCATGACAGCTAACCAGAGGGCACCCGAGGGCAGGCACTGGGTAAGATCTCCGTTTGGTGAGTGAGGAGGTGACTGGGGGCCTCTTAAATTAGGCGGTCAGAGAAGGTGACCGGTCGGCAAAGATGAAAGTAAGTACCCGAAACACGGTAGAACGCTACATGTGGACCTTGCCCTGTAGTCCTGAAACCTGCCACCCCAGGATCATGAGACACGTCCCGTGGGATACCACATGCGGTCGGGGACGGCAAGCACGAAGGAATGTGGACAAAACGGGGACTTGGGAGAGCGACAGTATGTGAGCATCACTTTGTCAGGGGAACCGGGGTCTGAGACACAGGGACTCTCGACCTTCCTCATGGCTCGTCCCCAAGCCACAAGTTGGCAAACCCAGCAGTTTTCCACTGCTTTTCCCCAAGGTGGACGCTGTCCACCTGTGTCGTCCAGGCTCCTGAAGGCCCTGGAGACGCCCTGGGCCAGCCACTGGCTGGGCTGCCTACACTGCACAGGACTGTGGAGATCTCTGGAAAGTTCCTCCGGGTCCTGTGACTACACTGCCACCTTCTGGCCACACGCGCTACCACAAGAGCTGCTGGAGGAGGTGTCCAGCCATGGTCTCCACCTCAGGCGCTGCAGCCAACAGCAGACACGACACAGCAAGTCAGACAGCGCCCTGCTCACAACCAGGGCGTGCAGCTCCGTCCCCAGCTCCCTCCTCATCACCTGCAGAAGCTCACGGGCAGGTGGGGTGGCCTCACCAAGGGAGGACAGCACCTCTTGCTCCATGCACAGGTTTTCGTTAGTTAGTTAGCCCTGAGGTGAAAACCCTGGGGTCATCCTGATACGGCTCCACTCAGTCCATGCACACAGGCCCCTTCACAACCCAAATCTGGGCCTTGCTGGGCAGGTGTATGCAGATGCGGCTGACGGTAGGTGACTGTGGCTTCCCGGAGGAGGAAGACGTCCGGCCAGTGGTCAGCAGCCCTGGCTGGTGCCCTTCCTGATCTGAACGCTGGCCGTGGGGCTCTGGCCTGCACTTCCTGCTCCCCTGATGATCTGTGCTGCGTGCGGCCTGCTCACAGGCGCCATCGCACTCTGTGCTGTGCCCTGTCTCTGAAACCGCGAGCTCTAACAGAAAGCCCACAAACCACGAAGGCGGTGGAGCCCCACGAGGACAAGGGCTGTGGGTGCCCAGCACCATGTCCTTGGTCTCCCCTCACTGCCCAGGCTCCCTGGGTCAGGGTCTTGGGCTGGCTGGTACTGCCCACCCTCCCTGGCCCTGTCATAGGCTTCTAAGTCTGGCCTTGAGATAGGGGCCAAAGAAAAATCTGGACACACCAAGAAAATTTTTTTTTTTTAATGTTTTACTGTTATTTGGGAGAGAGCATGCATGCACATGTGAGTGGGGGAGGGGCAGAGAGAGAGAGAGGGAGACAGAGAATCTGAAGCAGGCTCCAGGCTCTGAGCTGTCAGCACAGAGCCCGACGCGGGGCTTGAACCCATGAGCCATGAGTCATGACCTGAGCGAAGTCGGATGCTCAACCAACTGAGCCACCCAGGCACCTCAAGAAAATGTGTTTTTAAATTAAGTTTTTACATTAACGTTCCCAATAATTTGGTACTTATGAGACCAGATCTATTTTCAAGCACACTTCTTCTTGAAACATGAAGCCATCTAGAATAATATCACAATATTCAAGTGTTAGGGAAACCAGTTATATATTAGCATTGAAATCAATCACTTCAGAGAAAAAGAAACCAGGACAGTAACAAACATGTCTCTTACTTTAACAGACATCCAGCAATCTAAGTTAATAAGGAAGGACTACTGGCCATCAGAAA
Organism: Paradoxurus hermaphroditus; assembly: GCA_004024585.1. NCBI lineage: Eukaryota > Metazoa > Chordata > Mammalia > Carnivora > Viverridae > Paradoxurus > Paradoxurus hermaphroditus. Next base: position 17,244 of record PITB01023865.1, on the reverse strand, counting down.
AGTTGCTATAGCATAGCGATCACCTATAACGCCAGTGTTAGAAAATATGATACTTTATGACTTTGGGATTTCTTAAGCTGGGCTCAAAAACAAACCGAAGGGGAAACATGGTGGATGTGACCACAGCAACGTTAAAGATTTTTGTGGTGGAGAATGACAGTCTGGGAGAGGCACTGGTAGCCCCTGAAGTCAACAAGGGATGCCTATCTACAACTTGTAAGGGACTCCTACAGAACAGAACAAATGAACAAACAGCACAGGAAAAATAATGGGATAGGCAATCCACAGAGAAAAACCTGGGAGGCCACACAGCAAATAAAAGCTGTGAGATGTCCCCTCTCATAATCATTCACAGACACGAAAATAAAGAATAAAGCTGTGCCTGAGATGCTACTTGACACCCATCAGGAAGGCGAGCCTGAGGAGTCGGGTGGCCCTAGGCTGTCCCAAAGGTACGCGCCCAGCCTCACACTCCCCATGGAGACGCGCGAGAGGACTCCACGGGCCTTCGCCAAGGCACAAAACGTATCTGCACCGTTTTCCAGGATTGTGATTCCCAGACACGTCCCTCGCATGGGCCCAGGTCGGGGTGCAGGGACTGGACACCCAGCGGAGTCAGCAGGTTGGTGCCAGGTAAGTCTCACAGAGGGAAGAGGTGACAACACCTACCCTGGAGCCCTCCTCTCTTCTGGACAGAGAGCAGAACCTGGGAAAACTGCCCAGCTCTCACTCGAGCGTGTGGTACACCCGAGGTCTGGGACTCGCTCACTTGGAGGTGGTGGGAACCAAGGAAAGCAGCCTGAAGTTTGTTTTACAAACAAATGCACAGCTGCTGGTGTCTGGAAACCAGAAGCTGCTCCAAACGATGCCTCACGTGGCGGGCGTGCCATGGGCATGCTGTGTTTGACCTCAATTTTGGAGACCTGTGCAGGGGCTGGGCCGACGGTCACTCACCTGCGTGCCACGCGGAGAAGGCCTTCTCTGCTGAGGAGAAGGTTCTGGTGCTGCCGGGCGTCAGAGCATCTCCTAACACCTCCATCTTCTTGCCGAACTGCACCTCCAGAACGGGGATGGCCTCTGGCATCCTGGCAGATATCAGGTGATAGGCTATGTCCGGCTTCCCGATGAACCGCTGGCGGATGCTGATCTCATAGGGCGTGTGAACCTTAATGTCATCTACATCTTCTCTTTCGAACCTGTGCACGAGTGCAGAACTCGAGTCATGGATTTCTAGCCCCGACACCAGGATGGTGAGACTCCCTGGTTTGACATGGGATGCTGTTCTCTGGGAGACGACAGCAGGAATTCTGACCACTACCCCTTCCTTCCCAAGAGCTTTGGGACTAGCTGTCGAGGCGCCTCCCTTAGGCTTCGTTTCTGATGACATCTTCCAAAGTTTGGAGCTAAAGGGCCACCAGGAAGGGGACTCCAGCTCTGTCAGCAACCTAAAAGACCAAAACAAAACATAGAGCAACAGTCAACTGAGTTTCAGTGCATTTTCTTTAAAACTGCTTTAGCCTCTATACAGCAGTTTGCCATTTTACAGGGCACTTTTCCACAAGCACTCCATGAAGCAGAAGAGCAGGAATTACTCCACGTATTTTAGAAAAGAAAACCGAAGGGCGCCTGGGTGGCTCAGTCAGTTAGGTGTCCCACTTCGGCTCAGGTCATGATCTCACAGCTTGAGAGTTCGAGCCCCGCATTGGGGTCTGTGCTGACAGCTCAGGCCGAGAGCCTGCTTCCGATCTGTGTCCCTCTCTCGCTCTGCAACTCCCCGACTTGTGCTCTGTCTCTCTCTCTTAAGAATAAAGAAAACATTTAAAAAAATTAAAAAGAAAAGAAAACCGAGGCTGAGAGCATATCTCTTCCATCTACAGACACAAAGCTAATCAGTAATAAGTCCATAATAGAAACACATGTCTTCTAGGCACCTGGGTGGCTCAGTCGGCTAAGTGTCCAACTCCTAATTTCGGTTCACATCATGATCTCGCAGTTTGTGAGTTTGAGTCCCATGTCATGTCAAGCTCTGTGTTGACAGCACAGAGCCTGCTTGGGATTCTCTCTCTCCCTCTCTCTCTCTCTCTGCCCCTCCCCTGCTGGCGCTGTCTTTTTCTCAAAATAAATAAATAAACCTAAAAAATTTTTTTAATAAAAATAAAAAGGAAAAGGAACTCACATCTGAAAAATGTTGCTCTTTTCACGTTTGACCCTGGGTAATTCTGACCCCAAATAAAACCTGATCTGAATTTTTAGGGAGCCATCTGATGGGACTTTCTGCAGTAATCTGTCCTGTACAATATGGTAATAGACACATGGGACTACTGGGCACATGCAGTGTGGCTGCTAACGAAGGACTGAATTTTACACTTAATTACATGTGGCTAGTACCTACCATATCAGATGGTACCGCTGTAAAATAACCACTAGTAACACCAGGAGATCTATCTTGTGATGAATGAAAAAAAGAAGCAGGAAAGAAAAGCAAGGATCAAATGGAAACAACAGAAAATATTAATATGGTAGAATTAAATACAGCCACATTACTAATTATACTAAATGTAAATAGACCAAATCCTCAATTTAAACGTAGATTTCAGCCCAGATTTAAGAACAAAAACAAAAACAAGACACAGCTATATCTTGTTTACAAAAGACACAGTGAAATATAAGGGCACAGACACGTCAAAAGCAAAGGGATTGGTAAAAAGATACATCATGCCAGTAACACAACGAGTATTATCAAGGATAAAGACAGACAATGCATAATAATCCATCAACAGTCTACCAATACAAAAAAAGACTGAATACTAAACATGTACATCTGACAAAATTTCTCTTCATAATCAATACAGCAAGACAAAAACAACTAGCAAGAATATAAACACTATTTAACCAACTCAACCTGATTAAAATTTATGGAACCAACATATAACTGCTGAATACACACTCTTTAAAGTGTATTCAGAATATTAAAAAAAAAGTGTTACACATCTCAATAAATTTCAAGTATGAAATCATACAGAGTCCTTAAAGAAATAAAATTTGAAATTAATGACAAAAGGCTAATAGAAAATCCTCAAATATCTGGAAATTAAATACAATTCTAAGTAAAGGGAATCAGAAAAAATCTGAAGTGACTTAAAACGATATGGAAAAAATGGCAGGATGCAAGTAGAACAGTCATGAGGAAAATTCATAGCTCTCAGTGCATGTTTGAACACTCTCAGTGCATGTTTCAAAAAGTTATAACCTGAACTCAAAGTAAGTAGAAGAAAGGAAAAGCAGAAATCAATGAAATTGAAAACAGAAAAAATAAAATATTAACAAAGCCAAAAGTTGGTTCTTTGAAGTAATTAAGAAAAAAAAAGTAAACCCTTACAAAAAATGATCCAAAATAAAACAAAAAAAAATGCATATTACTAACATCAGGAGGGAACGAGGCATCACCATAGAGCTTTTAGCCCTGGAAAGGCTCCTACGGGATACCATACCCAACTTCACACCAATAAACTGGACTTCTATGAAACAGAGAAAACCCTCAAAAACCCCAACCTTCCAAAACAGAAGCAAGAAGTAGTTCAAGAATATGAATAGCCATAACAAAGTAGCAGAAAGAGAAATTGAGGGGAAAAATCTCATTTATATATGTACCAAAAATAATAAAATACCTTAGGAATAAATTTAACCAAGGAGGTGGAAAACTTGTAGTCTGAAAACTATAAATAGACTCTGATGAAAGAAATTAAAGATGACACAAAGAAATGGAAATATATACCATGCTCATGGACTGGAAGAATTAATATTGTTAACATGTCCATACTACCCAAAGCAATCTACAGATTTAATACAATCCCTATCAAAATATCAAGAGCATTTTTCACAGAATTAGAATAATACTAAACTTTGTATGGAACAACGAAAGACCTCCAATAGCCAAAGTGATCTAGAGAAATAAGACCCGAGCTGGAGTTATCACAATCCCAGACTTCAGGATATACTACAAAGTTATAGGGATTACAACAGCATGGTACTGGCACTAAAACAGACACACAAATCAAAGGAACAGAATAGAAAACCCAGAAATATACCCACACTTATACGGTCAATTATTCTATGATGAAGGACACCACAATATGCAATGGGGAAAAGACAGTATCTTCAACGAATGGTGTTGGGAAAACTGGACAGCCACATGCAAAAGAATAAAATAGGGCCCTTTCTTACACCTTACACAAAAATAGGCTCAAAATAGATTAATGTATTAAATGTTACATACATGAATTCATAAAATACAAAAAAACTGAAAAAGAATACATAAAACTCCTAAAAGAAAACATACACAGTAATCGTCTAGACATCGGCCTTAGTAACATATTTGTGGATATGTCTCTTTAGGCAATGGAAACCAAAGTGAAAACAAACTTTTATTTTCACAAAATAAGAAGCTTCTGCACACCAAAGGTAACCTACTGAATGGAAGAAGACATTAACAAATAATACATCTGATAAGCAGTTAATATCCAAAATACATAAAGAACTCATACAACTCATCACCAAAACAAACTCACAAATAACCCAATTTAAAAATGGGCAGAGGATCGGAATAGGCATTTCTCCAAAGAAGACAACCAGATGGCTAACAGACACATGAAAAGATGTTCGACATCACTTATCACCAGGGAAATACAAATCAAAACTACAGTGAGATACCACCTTACACCTGTCAGAATAGCTAAAATTAACAACTCAGGAAACAACACATAGTGGCGAGGATGCAGAGAAAGGGGAACCCTTTTGCACTATTGGCCAGGAATGCAAACTGGTGCAGCCACTCTAGAAAACACTATGGAGGTGTTTCAAAAATTAAAAATAGAATTACCATATGATCCAATAATTTCACTACTGGGTATTTACCCAAAGAAAATAAAAACACAAGTGGTAAAGATATATGAACCCCTATGCTTACTGAAGCATTATTTACAATGGCCACACCATGAAAGTAACCCAAGGGTCTATCCATGGAGGAATGGATAACGAAGATGTGACACACACACACACACACACACACACACACACACACACACAGGAATATTAGTCAGACATAAAGAAGAATGAAATCTTGCCATTTGCGACAACATGGACGGACCTCGAAATTATAATGCTAAATAAAATAAGATAGGGAAAGACAAACACTACATGATTTCACTTACATATAGAACCTAAAAGACTAAACAAATAAACAGAAAAGGAAAAAGCAGAAACAGACCCATAAATACATAGAACTGATGGTTGCTAGAGGGTAGGGGGGTTGGGTGAGGAGCAGAATGGGTGAAGGGGAGCGGGGGATAGGGGCTTCCAGTTAAGGAACGAATAAATCATGGGGGTAAAAGGTACAGCACAAGGAGTATGATCGATGATACTGTAATAGTGTTGGATGGTGACAGACAGTAGCTACACTTGTAGTGAGCACAGCATCAAGTATAAACTTGTCCGATATGCTGTACACCTGAAATTAATGTGACTTTGTGTACCAACTATACTTCAATTAAAAAAAAGGGGGGGTGTGACATCTACCCTCACCTGGCTGCACTAGGGTCCCTCCCTGAGAGTGGGATGGTGGTACAGGAGGCCACATGAAGAGCCAGCGGTAACAAGGGAAAACTTAACAGTTCAGTAGAGGGGGATGGTAACAAGACCTCCCTAATTCTCCCAGTTAGGGCACTGTTGGCCCTTAGGTGATCCCAAAATTCACATGGAAATGCAAAAGACCCAGAATAGCCAAAACAATCCTGAAAAAGAAAGAGGTTGGTGGACTCTCACCACCTGGGTGCGAACTTACCACATGGTCATGGCAATGATGATGGTGTGGTACAGGCAAAAGGTTACAGCGTGGATCAGTGAGATGGAACTCAGAGTCCAGAAACAAACCTTTACCCTTATGGTCAACTGGTTTTTGACAAGGATGACAAGACGATTCATGGGGAAACATCTGTCTTTCAACAAATGTCACTGAATAGTGACACACCCAAAAAAAAAAGAAAAATGGACTCATTTCTCTCAGCATTCATAAAAATGAACTCCAAGTGGATCATAGACCTAAACAGAAGAGCTAAACTATAAGATTTTTGGAATAAAGCCAAAGAATAAATCTCTGTGACTCTGGATTAGGCAATGAACTGGATATGACACCAAAGGCAACTGACAGAAAAACCAGATGCACTGGTCTTCATCAAACTTAAAATCCTTTGGCCTTGCACCCAGCCGAGTCTGGGCCCCATCTGCGCAGGAGGCACACGCAATCAGGTCCGGGGATCACGGTATTCCAAGGACAAGGGGAGGGCGCAGCTGCGAATGAGGACCTGGGAAGGTCTTCTGTCTTCCGAGGTCTGCTGTCCTCGGACTGTGTGCTCAGGGGAGGGGGGGTCAGCTGGGCAGCATCTGAAGGAGGAAAACTGCAAAGCTCTGAAATGCTCAATTTTTGAATGTGAAAGGCCAGCGTTGGCTTCGGAGGAAGAAAAGGATGTAGATGCTATTATGTTGAAACCAAAATAAAAGCAGCTAAGGATTTTCTCTGGTCACTTAAAACAGAGAAGCCAAAATAGGAAACAGACTTTTTGCTACATCTGTTGGGTTGGACTAGTTTTTCCCTTCATGAACACTGGAGAGAAAATGGATGAGTTTTGTTTTTGAAAATATATGAAGTAAATGATTCTCTTCCTCTAAGTTATTTCAAAAAGAAAGAATCAATTGAACAGTTATGAGCAGGGAGCATAATATATGTGTTTTGAGAGTTGTTGTAAAGCACTAAAAGTGGAATGTCTGGATGGCTCAGTAGGTTCAGCATGCAACTCTTGATCTTGGGGCTGTGAGTTCAAACCCCATGTTGGACACAGACATTACTTTAAAAAATTCTAAAGCCCAAAAAGGGGAAATATTGTTATTTTCAAACTTGACTCTTTAAAGAAACGATGCAAACTGTACATCCTCTATAAATACTATGAAGACCACTGATGGAGCTTAAAATTGATAATATGCAGTCTGGGGAAAATTTAGGATAAGACTTTCTTTTGCACAATCTGTTCTTTTTTAGTTTTAAAATAAATTGTGTTTGATTCATTGGAGAAAAAAAAATAAAATCCTCTGTGCTTCGAGAAAAAAAAAAAACGCCTTTAAGAAAGACGATTCACAGAAAGGGAGAAAATATTTTCAAATCATTTATCTAATAAAGAGACTTCTCCCCAGAATATATAAAACTCTTACAAGCTCCATAATAAAAAGACAACCACATAAAAAACAGTCAAAGAATTTGAAAAAAAAATAGACATAGGGGAAAAAAGCATATGAAAAGATGCTCATTATCATTAGGAAAATGAAATAATAGAGCAATGAGACACCATCTCACACCCACTACCATAGTTATAATAAGAAATACAGGCAACAAGAAGTGTTGGTGATGTTGTGGAGAAACTGGAGCCCCATACATCATTGGTGGGCAGGTGAAACACGGTATAGCCACTTCGGAAAACAATTGGTCTGTTTCTCAAAACGTTAAAGAGAGACCCAGCGATTTCCCTCCCAAGGGACATGAAAACAAATGTTCACACAAATACCTGTACACAAGTGTCCATAGCAGCACTATTTATAATGGCCACAAGGCAGAAACAACAAAATGTCCATCAAAACTGGTCGAAGGACAAACAAGATGTAACAGATCATACAACGGAATATCGGTCAGAAATAAAAAATAACAGGGCGCCTGGTTGGCTCAGTCAGTAGAGCGTATGACTCTTGATCTCAGAGTTGTGAGTCCAAGCCCATTTAAAGTAGGCATGGAGCCTACGTAAAAAAGAAAGAAAGAGAAAGAAAGAAAGAAAGAAAGAAAGAAAGAAAGAAAGAAAGAAAGAAAGAAAGAAAGAAAGAAAGGAAGAAAGGAAGGAAGGAAGAAAGAAAAGGAAAAAAAAAGAAAAGAAAAGAAAAGAAATATAAAGTAACAAAGTACTGATCTATCCTACAATGGAGATGAAGCCAGACATATGTTAACTCTCTACAAGGGACACGTCTACACAGAAAGACTAGATCAGTGGTGACCTGGGCAGGGCAAGAACAGAGTGACTGCCAAAGGGCTTCAGGCAACTTTTGGGAGAGACGGAAATGTCCTAAAAGTGGACTGCAGTCACGTCTGCACAACTCTGTAAGCTTACTAAAAATCACTGAATTGTTCACATACGATGAGTAAATTTTATGGTATGTAATTTAGAAGCCAGTTCTAAAAAATCCACACATCAGATTAATAAAAGAGACACATCAGAATAAAACAATCAGAATATCTAGGATAGGAAAGAAAAAATAGTAGCCACAATTCTACCCAACTTAGCGATCGTATATGCTAGGAACACAATGGGAAGTGTCCTCCAAGTGCTGAGCCGAATTTGGTTCAACTGTGAAGAGCCAAACTGTCATTCCCGAGTGCCATTTTCCAACATTCGAACAGAGGCAATACTACTTACTCACAGATGCCAATGAAAACACAACCAGACCAATTATCTCAGCAAGTAGCTTCCACCAAACACCTGAAATCAAAACCGGGCTACCAACTTGTCTTCATTTAATTTAAAGAGAGACACAGAATGCCAAACAGTAGGAAGTGTATAACCCTTTTGTTTTCTAGAAGTTCTATACTGCTTTTGATCATGGAAAGGCTGGCACAGAGGTTTCAGCCATGATGAGACAAAGTGGCTAGAGCTGAAAAGTACGACCACTGAAATGAAAAACTAGCCAGAAGGATTCAACAGCAGATTTGAGGAGGGAGAACAGAGAATGGGCAAATTTTAAGGTAATACTTTTGAAATTACCCAGTCTGAGGACCGGAAAGGAAAATGAAGGAAGAAAAACGATCAGAGCCTAAAGGACACCATCAAACATATCCACAAATGTATTATGGGAATCCCAGATGGATGAGAGAGAAAGGGACGGAAAGTGAATTTGAGGAAACAATGGTTGAAAACTTCCCAAATCTGATGAAAGACATGAATGTACACATTCAAAAGCTCAACAAACTCCAAGGGGGATAAACTTATAAAGAGCCACAGCAAGACACATTATAGTCAAACCGTTGAAACCCAAAGACAAAAACAGAATTTTGAAAGCAGAGGAGATGAAAGACATGCTATGTTTAAGGGATTCATAGTAAGAGATGGTCCAATGTAATCAGCCAGCCACCAAGTAGCAGGCTAAACACCCCGGAGAATGGAGACATACTGGAGACGTGGTGTTGGTGGCTGTGGCCAGGCTGGCTCGGTGAGCTGAAGTCCATGCTGCTGGACTCAATCGTAGCTTCCATCCCTGTCACCATGGCCACTTCGTTCACGGGCCCTGTGGGCAACTTCAGGAGACACTGGGGAAACAGGCTGACTGGTATCCAGGGCACGGGTCATCCTATCCACTGGATTATCACAGAAAGAGAAGTCTATCCACATACTTCTGCCCCAGACCTCCTTATCGTGAAGTTTCCAATTGTGTTTTTTCCAGTCCTGAACACCAGACAAAACCACTGGACACAGCCAATCGGCATGCAACTGAGCATCTGACCATTCCTCCTTCCATGAAACCTGTTGAGCAGAGTGCCACGCAGTGGTCACTGATCTCGGGAGGACTCAAACAGTTCTGCCCATAGCGTCCTGGAGTTGCCACAGAGCACAACACAGTCCAGCACTGGATGGAGCAATGCCATACTCAGCTTTCCTCGTGCAGAGAAGAGACAGAGCAGAATCGGCTCCGGTAGTGGTGCTGGTCCCCTGGCTGCCGCAGGGCAACAGGCTTATTCGCATCCCTCTAACGCTGCCATTCAAGGACTGCCCCTCCCCCACAGACTCTGAACTAAGAACTCTAACAGCTGGCAGTGTGCTTCAGTAGAACAAATGAGTACTGGTTGAGCTTGTAACAGGGAAAGGTATTTCCCTACTAGGTGATAAGCCTGGCACAGGCTGTGTGCTCCAGCCCTAAGCCCATTCTAACGGGGTTGACAGTGGGTCAGAAGACTGGAGAAGACTGCCTTCCCAACGCAGTGAACCTCCAGGTGCACAGCTTGAAGTTCTGCCCACTGAAAGGATTTCCTTTCACCTCTGTCCATTTCCGGGTGATGCCTGCATATGGCACAGAACCATCTGTAAGTGTGAACCAGGCCCCGATGCTTTCGTCCTCAGCCAACTGATGGCAAGGCACTCCCCAGGTGTGGGCTGTGCTGCAGGTGCAGGCTGGGGTAACGGAAGGCAAAGGGGCAGGAGTGGGGGCTGTAGCACTGGAGCTAATTCCCATGCGGCTAACCTGTGCTGTCAGGGCCTGCTTGCCCCTGATCTCCTGCATCATGCCATCGTTGGATGCGGTGGGGGTGGGGGGGTGTCGCTGTGCATGCCCCACACCATGACTTGCTGGGTCAAATAATACCCATTTCATGAAGAACAGCTCAGATCTCGTGGTAACTTGGTCTACGGTCCGGCATTCAATCTCTACTAAGGCCCAGTAGCAGGCCAAGAGCTGTTTCTCAAAAAGAAGTTATCTGCACAGGATGGCAGGGCTTTGCTCCAAAATCCTAAGGGCATGCATTGCGACTCCCTACAGAGGTCCACCAAAGGCTCCGTAGAGCACCCCTGTCTACCTCGGATACTCTAAGGGCCACTGGATCTGCTGCATCGTGTGGCCCATATGGCAGCCTGGACCTGCTGCACAGCTTTCTTGCTCTGGGCCCTACTCAAGACCAATAGTTTTTCATCCCACTTCATAAACGGGCCAGAGTAGCAACGCAAATGAGGATGCTGCTTCCAAAATGCTTACCAGGCAGTGTCTCCTTTTTGGTTGTAGGAAGAGCCAGAGGCGAAAACCTATCCTTCACTGTAGAAGACATACTTCAGTGAGCCCCACACCACTGGATCCCTAGAAATTTCACTGAGGTGGAAAGCCCCTGAATCTGGGGAGATTTATTTTCTAACCCTCTGACACACTAACACCTTTGCTGTGCGTCCTGAGTACTTGCTAATTTTATGCACTTGATCAGTCAGCATGGTATCACCCAGGTAATGGAGCAGGGTGCTACCCTGTGGTGGGAAATACAGTCCAGGTCCCTGTGACGGAAACTGGGGCACAGGGCTGGGGAGCTGGTGTCACCCTGAGGTGGGACGGTGCGGACAGTCTTCCCAGGAGCAAAGCGCTCTGGTGGCTCCTCCTAACAGGACGGACAGAGAGTGTCTGCCAGAGTAACCACTGTGCACTGGGTCCCAGAGGAGGTGCTAACTTGCTCAAGCATCTGGAATGGCAAGTGCCATAAAAGAACCACCTGGTCATGGTTAGGACAATCCACTGTTCTTCTCCATCTTTTCCCCACACAGCCGAGTGAGTGCACTGAGCGGAGACGGTGCCCCTGCAGGCCCTTGATTGGGACACTTGCCTCTGCAATCCCTGCAAGAATGGTTCACTACTCTAGGTAGCTCCAGTAGCTTCCCCTGAACAGCTCTCAGTCCACAGGTCAGGGAGCTGGGGTGGGGTTCTCTAGCTGCTGAGAGTGTGCATTCCGATTATGTGCTCCAGGACTGGGAAAAGTAACTGTGGGTTGGGTTCAGAGGCCTAGGAGGCCTACTGTGTGACTGTGTGTGGCGGACCTGAGCTGAAATTCCACAGATTCCCTGACCCCAATAAGCCCTTCCTCTGACTGGTGGGCCACAGGGCCGTTTTGGCCCTGCTAGAATCAGTGTCACATCCAGTCTACCCTAGTCCCGAAAAGTCTGATGACTTTCTGCCCCCAGTGCACAGTCACTCTGGTTAGACGCCACAGGACCCTGGGTGGGGGGAAGGCTGGCACAAGGAATGACAACATCGTCAATAGCTAGTAGCATCACAGGGCCCTTCCTCAAGCGGACCCCATGTCCCCATCCTTCAAGGGGTTTTGGATCTGGAAACTGGTTCAAATCTGGGAGATGATTCAGGGGCCACGACTGCTTTCTAATTCAAGGTAGAGGCTTGCTCGCTTGACCCAGGGCCCTTCTGGGTACACAGCCCTGGTAAGGACAGAGGGCCTTGCCTGCCTGTCTGTTTCTCCTCCCAGGGCACGTGATCAACCAGTCAACACCACTCTGGGACTCATACCACTCTGACCACTGCTTCTGCTCTGCTGTCCCTTGTGGTGACCATCCCACGTGCCTTCAGTGACTGCGGGCCACCAACTGGCCCTGGAACCCTGGAGTGCATCACCCCCGCCACCCTGCCACAGGGAGGGTCCCGGCCCAGCAGCCTGGAGTCCATCACCCCAGTCATGGGGAGGGTCCCGGTTCAGGGGCAGCGGTGCCCACCATCCTTTCTGGCCTACACAGAAGAGTGGCCACATGGCTCCTCAAGGATGTGGGACCCCTCACAAACAGGGTTCTCATGGTCCTGGGCAAAGTGTGTCCTCTGGGCTGGGCCACGTGAGGAGTGGGTCTCACATGGTAAGTCCACACTATCGTTCCAAACCTCACCCGGCATAGGTCACCTTCCATCCATGCCTCGCCCACCAGTGGACCGGAGGAGACCTCTTCAACTCCAGGAGCAGCAGCACGGAATCCAGCCCCTTATCTCATAGGCCCTCTGCTGTAAATGATGTCCCTTCCACCACTTGATGTCCATTCCCATGCATGTCCTGCAGACCTCCTTCCGTCTGTGGACACTGGACACTTCATGCAGCTCTTCCACAGGGTCACATGCTCCTCAAAGTCACACTTTGTGCCTCACCTCTTGGGATCTGCTGTGACCTGAGCCTAGCAATTCATGTAGGAGCAAAGGAGGGTGGTGGTGTGGGTCCCAAAGAGATCCAGCATCATCCTGCAAGGCAATTACCTCAGAGGGGCTGTTACAGACTCTTGCGGCAAAGACAGCTCATCTCCTCGGATGAGGGTGGAAGGGACATGTCTGCTGACAAAGACTCACTCAAATGGAGGGGTTCAATGGCCCCAGTTTCATTAGGACTTTCCCATATATCCACATTCCACTTTTCAGGATCCAGTTTCTTCTTCATCAGTGTCCTAGGCTTAACAGTAGACAGCACACAAAGCTGGGGTTTCAATTTGTGCTGTGACTCACGCGCTCACAGACAACACTCTGGATCTGGTCTTTAGAAATCCCGGCCCTGCTGGTTCAATATTTGCAAATCAATCAATGTGACACACATCAATAAAATAAAGGATAAGAACCATATGATCCTCTCAATAGATGCAGAAAAAGCATCTGACAGAATACAGCATCCATTCTTGATAAAAACTCTCAACAAAGTAGGGATAGATGGAACACACCTCAATCTCATAAAGACTGTATATGAAAGACCACTGCTAATATCATCCTCAATGGGGAAAAAATGAGAGCTTTTCCCCTATGATCAGGAAAAAGACAGGAATGTCCACTTTCACCATTACTACGTAACATAGTACTGGAAGTCTTAGCCTCAGGAATCAGACAACCAAAAGAAATAAAGTGGATCCAAATCTGCAAGGAATAAATCAAACTTTCACTATTTGCAGATGACGTGATACTCTATGTAGAAAACCCAAAACACTCCACCAAAAAATTGCTAGAACTAGTACATGAATTCAACAAAATTACAGGATATAAAATCAACATATAGAAATCGGTTGTATTTCTTTGTACCAATAATGAGGCAGTAGAAAAAGAAATCCAAGAGTCAGCCCCATTTACAACTATGCCAAAATAATAAGATATCTAGGAATAAACCTAACTAAAGAAGTAAAAGATTTGTATGTTGAAACTATAGAAAACTTGTGAAAGAAATTGAAGAGACACAAAGAAATGGAAAAACATTCCATGCTCATGGATTGGAAGAACAATATTGTTAAAATGTCCATACTACACAAAGCAATCTATGCACTCAATGCATTCCCTATCAAAATAACACCAGCATTCTTCATAGACCTAGAACAAACAGTCCTAAAATTTATAAGGATCCACAAGAGACATTGAATAGCCAAAGCAATCCTGAAAAAGAAAAACAAAACTATAGGCATCACAATTCTAGATTTTAAGCCATATTACAAAGCCGTAATCATCAAGAGAGTGTGGTACTGGCACAAAATAGACAGATGAATGGAAGAGAATAGAAAACCCAGAAATGAACCCACAACTATATGATTGTCGACATCTTTGTCATCTCTGACAAAGCAGGAAAGAATATTGAATGGAAAAAAGACAGTCTCTTTAGAAATGGTGCCAGGAAAATTGTACAGCAACATGCAGAAAAATGAAACTGGACCACTTACTTACACCACACACAAAAATAAATCCAACATCGAGATGAAAGACCCAGTGTGAGACAGAAAACAATCAAAATCCTAGAAGAGAACATCGACAGCAACCTCTTTGACCTCGGTCGTGGCAACTTCTTACTAGACACATCTCCAGAGGCAAGGGAAACAAAAGCGAAAATGAACTATTGGGACCTCATCAAGATAAAACGCTTCTGTACAGTGAAGGAAACAATCAGCAAAACTAAAGCGCAACTGACAGAATGGTAGAAAGTATTTGCAAATGAAATGTCAGATAAAGGGTTAGTATCCAAAGTATATAAAGAACTTACCAGACACAACACCCGAAAAATGAATAATCCAGTCAAGAAATGGGTAGAAGACACAAACAGACACTTTTCCAAAGAAGACATCCAGATGGCTCACATACACATGAAAAAAGGCTCACCATCACTCATCATCGGGGAAATATAAATCAAAACCAGGATGAGATACCACCTCATGCCTGTCAGAATGGCCAAAACTAACAACACAAGAAACAACAAATATTGGTGAGGAAGTGCATTTCCATCACTGATGGAAATGCAAACTGGTGCAGCCACTCCGGAAAACAGTATGGAGGTTCCCCCCAAAATAAAAATAGAACTACCCTATAAAGCAGTAATTGCACTACTGAGTATTTACCGAAAGGATACAAAAATGCTGATTCGAAGGAGTACATGCACCCCAATGTTTACAGCAGCATTATCAACAACAGCCAAACCATGGTGGAAACAGCACAAATATCCATCAGCTGATGGATGGATAAAAAAGTAGTATATATACCTATATATATACATGTATACACAGCGGAATATTACTCGGCCATCAAAAAGAGTGAAATCTTGCCATTTGGAATGACATGGATGGAGCTAGAATGTATTATGCTAAGCGAAATGAGTCCATCAGAGAAGAACAAATACCTTATGATTTTACTCATATGTGGAGTTTAATAAACAAAACATGAAATGAACATATGGGAAGGAGGGAAGAGAAGAGAGGGAAACAGACCACAGAGACTCTTAATAGTAGAGAACAAACTGAGGGTTGATGGAGGGGAGGTAGGTGGGGGATGGGCTACACGGGTGATGGGCATTAAAGAGGGCACTTGTTGAGATGAGCACTGGGGATTATACGTAAGTGATGAATCACTAAATTCTACTCCTGAAACCATTACTACACTATATGTTAACTAACTAGAATTTATATAATAATAAGGTAAGAAATCCTGGCCCTTCAGCTTTAGGAACTCAGGGCATCTTTCTGGTCAGAGACCGAGCATTCGGGCCACTTTTGTGGCACCCTGAACTCATTCTTTCCTTTCTGCACTTTGTCCAGTGGAGTTACGAGCGGCCAGCAAATCTCGTTAGTTTGACAAAAATGCTATTAGCATCAAATATGTGATCACTCAGATCCTAGCCTTTTGAAGTATTTGATTAGGGGGTGCCTGGGTGGCTCAGTCAGTTGAGTGTCTGCCTTTGGCTCAGGTCATGATCTCATAGCCCGTGAGTTCGAGCCCTGCGTCGGGCTCTGTGCTGACAGCTCGGAGCCTGGGGCCTGCTTTGGATTCTGTTTTCTCCTTCTCTCTCTGCCTCTCCCCTGCTCATACTCTGTCTCTCAAAAATGAATTAATGTTAAAAAAATAAATAAATAAAGTATTTGATTAGGAGTGTCCCCCAGAGATATTTTGTGTACCTCTAGAGTTACATGCCATGCCCTAGTGTGTGGAAATAAGAATTATTAGATTTAAATCTAATCAGATTAGAAATTCCAGAAACTGTAATCACCCTTTAGTCTTAATACCAGATTCCCTATCTGTCAGGTTCTCTGGAGAGACAGTACCTGTAGGGGCCACACACGCACATACATACACGTATGCACACCACATATACACATACACATATAGAGAGGGGCAGAGAAGGAGCCAGAGAGGAAGGGCAGAGGCGGGCGCAGGTTAGGACAGAGGGGTACCACTGTCCCTGAAGACCCCCGGAGGCACCACAGCTATTTCCACCTGGGACTGTGGTGGGACAGAGACCTGGCACTGTGATGGGGCACTTCCAGCAGAACCAAGGACTCCACGGTGTGCCCGGCCTGCCTGCGGGGAAAGACCTCTGAGGGGAACGAATCACAAAGCACAATGATAAGAATGCAAGCAGTCAGGCCTACATGGGTGCTCGCACCCATGTCTGAAGGGGCCGACTCTGATGGCGTGTGAGGGGCCAGCAGTCCACCAGTCCCGGCGATGGACTGCTGGAGAGAGAGTGGGACATGGGGAGACATGAAGGACGGATGTGGGGACAGCCCTCTGGGGACTCGGGATACCTGTCCCCACAGAGAAGCAGGACAGCGATCGGGAGTGGAAGGGTCTGTTTCTGTGACTCAGTCATTATTTGGCTCACCCAACGAGTCTTCAGGAAGTGGAATACAACATGTAAAACAGACCAATAACTCAGATATTTCGAGTTAGTCCACTGTTACCCTCGTGTCCTAGCAGAAATCAAACGCAAACCACAGGAGCTTGTGGGTTGACACAGCACAGAAGAAAGTACACCTTAGATCTCTCTTCGCAGTTTCCTATTGAAATATCCATCCGGACACAGAAAAAGGCAGCAACTGGCAACAAAATGGCAAGTCAAAGGAGAAGACCACATGGGTAGAGAAGTACCCACTCCCACTATGTCTGTATTACCCGGTGACTGCAAATGAGACAACATCCACAGACAGCGCCTGCTCCAGGAGGGAGTGAGCAGCTGTGAGTGGAAAACTCAGGCATCCTCATGAGGGCTGGAGCCAACAGACTCTGCATCGGCCCCCCGCATCCCTTTCTCCACACGAGTCCCCACATCCCTTCCTCCACACCAGCCCCTGCATCCCTTCCTCCGCACGAGTCCCCCACATCCCTTTTTCTGCACCAGCCCCCCACGAC
>PITB01023864.1:0-25069 GCA_004024585.1 Paradoxurus hermaphroditus | reverse complement strand
TGAGCCCACGGTCGTGGGATTGAGCCCCGTGTCGGGCTCTGTGCTGAGTCTGGAGCCTGCTTGGGATTCTCTCTCCCCCTCTCTCTCTCTCTGCCCTCCCTCTGCTCTCGCTCTCTCTCAAAATAAATACATAACGAAAACATAAAAAAACCGAACTGCCTTGTTTATGTGCCTGGAGAGCCGGCGTTCTCTGGTTATCTCAAAATCGCCTCCGTCTCCCTGCAGAGTTCCCGCTGTCACACGGAGAGGCCGGAGAGCGCCGGGGTGGCCCACGCACCAGCCAAGCGCCTCTGCTCTTTGAACCACTTCTGTTCCAGAGCCAGGCCCCGCCGCCTCGCGTCCCGGGCCCGGGGGTGCCGAAGCTCCACGCTAACACCACGATGCCTCTGTAAAATCACAGAAAGCCAAGAGAGCCCGGCTCCCACCCGGGGCTCCCCCCCCCGCCCCCCTGCACCCCCACCCCCCGGCCGGGCGCGGCCAGACCCTCCGATTCAGGCGAGTGAGACTAATGGGGGGGGGGCGCCCCTCGTGGGAGACGTTCTCGCCCATCTGTGTGTCCTCACGTCGTCTCCAGAAGCATCTGCCGTGGCACCGAGGGAGGAGACGACCATAAATCATCTGCCCCCACGGTCCCTGGGAAAATATCAGCGGCGCTCGGGGTAGGTGTGGTTTTGGCTCACGAGCAGCAGGGCCGGCCCGAGGTCCCGCAGCCCTGGGAGCAAGACTCCCCAAGATCCGTAACGGGGGCACCGCCAAAGGCCCCCCTCCATCAGTCACCCCGAGTCCTGGATCCTGACCGGGGGCTTCCCGCTCCCGCTCGCCCGAGGGCGAGGGGGTGCTGCCGGCCGCTCCCGCCCGACGCCGCGGCCTCGGGCCTCGGCTTCACCTTACCTAACCCCGCGGAGGCCACACGCTCGGCATCCCACACGCCACCCGCAGCCGCAGGATTGCACAACACCGTCCCGGCGCTGCAGGGAACACCGCGTTCGGGCGAGGCCCGGCCCCTCGGCCCGCAGCAGACGAGGGGGAGGGAGGAAGGCACCCGGGTGCCGCAACGGGCGGGCGGGTCCCCTTTTGGCCTGAGCTCGGTCACTCGGGGACCGGCCGCCGCGGGCAGGAGACGCCGCCTCCGCAGATTGGGCACAAGCGGCCCCCAGAGTCCGGCCCAGCCCCAGCCCGCGGGTGCCCAGCGCAGGCTCCGTGTCCCCCTGGACCCCCCCCCCCAAGTCTCGTCAGACCCCGTCAGGATGAGGCGGTTGGTGGGGCAAGGCGAGGCGGGCCGGGCTCGCGGTGCGGGTTTTGCTGGATTCCCACTTAGGAGAAGCAGCCCGCAGAAAACAGGCTGTTATGATCTTTCCTTTCATGTCCGGCCAGGAACACTGCTCCTCAGAGCAGAGGGCTGCGTCCAGCTCCTCGGCGGGGCCTGGGGGCCAGCTGTCCCAGGATGACTCTGGCCTGGGCTGGCGGAAGCGTCCACCGGGAGACATGGTGAAGGCGGCGCGCAGACAAGAAGATGTCCCGCACGCACGGGAGCGAGCCACCGGGAGGGGAAGGCCGAGGCCTGGGGATCTGTGCCGACGGCGCCCTCCTCACGGAGGCCGCAGGGGACCGGCGGGACGAGGCCGTCACCTGTGACACGTCCCTGCAGGTCGGGGGTCCCTCTGTAAGACGGGGACTTCCCCAAGACCACCCATCTCATCTCTTAGGTCTCAGCCCCGTTCGCACCCAGACAGCTGACAGTGGAAATGCAGGGGACTTCGGGGGCCAGGATGGCCCCCAGCGCTGCGGGCCGGTCGCTGGGTGCCACGGGGCACGCACGGTTGTCTCATGGACCAGGGAGCATGGGGAGTGGACTAAAGGGCAGATCCCGTAGGATCCCCAACGTGAGGGCTTCCTGGAGGAGTCAGACTCGGAAAGACAGAGACGGAGGCCTCCAGGGGCTGCGGTGGGGGTGGGGACAGTTCCGGTCTGGGGGGCCGGCAAGCCGTGGAGGTGGACGGTGCCGACGGCTGCACGGCAGTGTGAACGTGCTTCGTGCCCCGAACTGCGCTCTTAAAAATGGCTCAGAGGGCGAGGTTTGTGTCACATGTATTTTACTGCAATAAAAATCTTTTTGAAAAAAACGTTCGGGGCAGTGCGAGTCCCAGGGCCCGTGGTGCGGGCGCGCTGGCACCCCTTCGAAGGGGAGGGGGACGCTGGCGCACCCGGCCCCTCCCTGAGCCCTCCTACAACCACGGAGAGGCACAGCGCCTCGCGGGCTGCCTTGGAGTTTGGAGGGAACAGTCCCCGGCGTGGGTGCGTCACTCCAACCCACTCACCGAGTCACCCGAAGAGCCGTTTGGTGTGGGGCCCAGAACAAGAGGGGGATGGGCAGCGAGTGCTGGAGGCTGACACAAGGTCTCAGCTTGGGCAGACGAACAAGTCCTGGGGACGGACGGCAGTGCTGTCACTCGCGACCACCAAACCGAGCACTTGGAAACCGGGGGGCTCAGGCGGTTGAGCATCCGACTCTTGTTTTCTGCTCGGGTCGTGATGTCACCGTTAGTGGGCTCGAGCCCCGCATCGGGCTCTGCGCTGAGTGTGGAGCCTGCTTGGGATTCTCTCTCCCTCCCACTCCCTCTGCCCCTCCCCACTCCTCAAAATAAATAATTAAATATTTAATTTAATTTAATTAATTTACAAGTGGGGGAGGGACAGAGAGAAGGAGAGAGAATCCCAGGCAGGCTCCACACCAGCGCAGAGCCCGATGTGGGGCTCGGGCTCACGAACTGTGAGATCATGACCAGAGCCGAAACCGAGGGTCAGACGTTCAGCCGACTCCGCCACCCAGGCGCCCCAAGAAATAAACTTAAAAAAAAAAAAAAAAGGAAATAGTTAAAATGGTAAATTAAGAAAGGATAGACTGCATAATTTTCGGTATACACAAAAAGGTGATAATGCCCACATAATTACATTCACAATGTTTTATAAACTGGGTAGAAGTCCTATAAACCTGTCTAAAGTTTTAAAAGCAACACAAACAATAATGAACAAAGACAGGGGCAGGCAGGGGTCAGCAGACGAGTCGGAATAGCGGAACAGCCCTGACATGAGTGTGTTCCCGCTGGAGCTGTGGGGTCGGGGAGTAACTAAGGCGAAGACCCAGAAACGCAAGGCAGCTGAGCTGAGCTGAGCCGGTGGGGGGTGAGGGGGGCACTGGCTTGTCCCTCTTGTTCCTTCCTCAACTGTCGGGTCACCACTGGATCATGTATGGAGTTACTGTGACAAGAACCACAAACAGCCAGGACGTCCCCTCCGTGACTCTAGCGAAACCTCTCTCGAATGAAGATTTAAAATCCTGCCGGAGGAGGAAGGCCTTCCAGCCGCTCCCGGCCGGGCTTGTCCTGCGTCCGAGTGTTCGTAGGATCCCGGCTTGCAGGGCGGGTGGACAGCAAAAGCGGTTCCTCAGCCATCCAGGCGCCTCGTGTGGCCATGGTGCGTGGCCTCTCTGCCGCCGTCCGCACCATCCCCTCTGCGTGGCCAGCTGCTCCGCGTCCTCCAGTTTCGAGGGAAGGAGGGAGGGGAGGAGGGACGGATGCAGGAAGATGGTCTCGCACCTGCAGGGGAGAGGCTGAGTGGACGTGCCGGCAGCCCTGGGCGCTGGGGGCCAGAGGCAGGTGTGGCGGGGCGAGGGGAGAGAGGAGGGTCCCGGGAGTCGACGGAAAGAGACGCCGGCCCCTCAAAGGCTCTGAGGACGCCCCCAGTCCAGCTTCTCCTCCCTCCTCTGCCCCACCCCCTGCCATCTCTTGCTTCTCCAACACACTCCTGGGGCACTACCAACAGGGTACCCAGGGCTGTGGCTGTCACCGGGCCTCCGAAACCGAAGCCTGAACACCACCACCATTAGAGGGAAGGGGCTGCTCTGCTCCTGCGGGGCACGGGGACGCGTGTTCACTTAGTGTCCGTGCCACGCTCTGCCCCGGGCGCCGCGTGTAACACAGGTGGCTTTTCAGACGTTGCTCACGAATGTCAGTGCTCTGTGCTGGTCTCCGTGGGGCAGCTTAGTTTCCGGTTGCTGCTGGATGTCCCCGTCTGGCGGTGGCGCTGACTCTTGGGCTGGAGTGCAGGCGCCAGGCACAGTACTGGGCACCGAGAGGCACACACCGCCAGGCTCTCCCGCCCACCGGGAACCCCTGGACGTGGGGAGCAGACACAGGAGCCCACGAGCTCGACCGGGCACAGAGAGAGAAGTGTCATCAGCGCACACGCGGCAGGACACACAGGAGCCAGGACGGAGGACAAGGCAGGCAGGGTCTAGAGTCCACGGTGGCCGTCTCCTTAAGCACACGTGGTTAGTGTTACGTTCCCTTGCCTGCCTCCCGGAGCCAGATGACTCATGCCGTGGGGATGAAGGCGACAGGGACGTGATGTGGACAGGCCTCGGGGACTCCTCCAGTCCGAGCTCCTTCCTTCCCAAATAAGCCGAACACGCGAGCTCCGAAGGCCCCAGCGACCTGGCTGCCGGCACCGAGCTGGCGCCGGCCGGAACCACGGGTGCGCATTCATGTGCGGACTGTGGTCCAGCAGGGACGGTCCCCTTCCATCCTCCCAAGAGCCCCAGAGGCGGACACTGGGACCCTTATTCACAGCTGGGACAGTGGAGGCTGCACCAGGGCACCCGGCTCCCAAGGGCCCGGGGGCGTCTGCACGAGCAGCCTTTGCCCAGGGCCTGCGCGCCCCCTCCCACCTGCCTCGTCCGGCCGCAGCCGGCCGCATGGCAGCTTCCCTGCGGTGGGCGTTGCCTGTGGACACTGGCCGAGCGACCAGCTGGCCAGAGAACCCCCGACGCAGCCAAGAAGGTCCGGGAACAGACCCGCTCGGGCTCCCTGCGGCAGGGACTCCTCCACAGGCCGGCCAGCTGGACGCCGCCAGCCTCGCCTTCCAGCCTCGCGCTGCCCCTCGGCCGCCGCTCCCTCCTTGCATTTTTCCTCCTCAGCACTTAATGACGAATTAAATTCTTTTCCGTTTTTACCCTGATGCAAAAGAACGACGACCGAGAAAGAAAGAAAAACCACAACTCCAGCTGACGAAAACCCCCGAGTGTGTCCGGCACATCGTTTCAAAGCGGCTGGGCCCCTCGAGGCTTGAGCGCACCCTTCTGGTTTCGGGAATCAAAACCCCGGCCCGTGACACGGCCGTAACCGCACCTCCCTCCCCAGGCGGGGGAAGGGAGAAAGGAACCGCCTGGGAGGTGGCCGGCTCTGTGATAACGTTACCTTCGCTAACAAGTAAGTCTCACTGCTGAAGGCACCTAGAACTTGCTTTGAACTTCACACCCCAGGCCGGGGTCTGGGGCGTCCCAGGTGAGCCCGGGCTCGAACCTGGGCATTAACTCCCAGGAGCGGCAGGACCAGGGCAAAGTATAATGCTTCTGCGTGCCTTGGTTTCTCCATCTGTGAAATGGGAACAAACAAGACCACCGTCCCAGCTCTCGTGAGGATGAAGGAAACAGCAGGTGCACAAGGCTCAGAGAGCACTCGGCAAACGCCAACGACACACAGCCCCGCCCGCCTTGTGCCCGTCCCACGATGGAGGCCCCCCCACCCCCCCCCCCGTCTCCTCGTGTGTAAGTGAGGGGAATCATACACTCTGCCCACGTCACAGCGTTGTCGTAACGGCAGCATTAAGGAAGCCACGTGAGAGTCATTTTCAATTCAGTCGTTTGGCCAACCGCCCATCGGACCGTCGCCGGAAGCCTGCCAGGAGCCAGAGGCAGCGCGAGGCCCTGGGGGTGCGGGACCTGGGGCCCGGCCTCAGGCTGGCCGCAGTCCGGCTGGCGCGGAACGGGAGGACTTCGCCCAGGACGTGAAGCAGGGGCTCGCTCGGGAAGAAGGAGGCTCTTCGGGGCGGTTCCCGGGCCCCCCAAGGCGCAGTGGCCCCAGAGCTCCTCACGCATGTGGACAACTAATGAGGACGTCCGGGATGTTCTCAAGGGACCAGGGCGCCGAGTCCGGGCAGCGGCACGCCCCCGCACCCCCCGGCCCTGCCCGTCCTCGTACAGAGACCTAGAGGAGCTGACACAAGAACGCAAGGGGGGCCCAGAGCCAGGGTCTCTCCCGTCCGAGGCCCGGGCCAAAGGGCCCCCCGTGCAGGGATGCCAGAGGGGTACCAGGATCAGGGCGGGAGCCCCATCATGTGAACAGCCGTCCGACGGCCAGAACGCTGCCTCGCCTGCTCGATTGTCCGTTCCCTCGGCTGCGACGGGGTTGCGCCCTCTACCCCGCCTCCTGTCTCGATCCGAGACGCGGTTGAATGCCCGGCGACCTGGCTCCAAGGAGCCACCTGACAAGTGCCCGCCTTAATTGGTCACAATATCTGCAGTCAGAACAAAGAGCAGGTGACACACGAGAGTGTTCTGAACTCACGCTCACCAGGAGCCCACGCCCACGCGTCCTAGGGGCCCGGCCCTCCGTGTCTCAGTGAAAGCGTGGAGCACCCCACAACTTGAGGCCGCCCCGCCACCTCCCTGGCAAACGCTCCCAGGCTTCTCTCCGCCCTATCGGACCCGGGAGAAGTAGGGTCAGAGGTTCCACTGCAGGAGCTGTCTGGGTTCCCCCCAGAGACCACCGGCTGGTTGCCAGCCCGCTGCAGGGCGCAGACCCGTCGGCGTGGGAAAGTCACCGGTCCTGGTCCCGCGAGGGCCTCCCCGCAATCTGGAAGCACCCCACCGCCACCCCCGTCGTCACGGACACACCTCAGGCACTGTCCTGGGAGGCCCTTCAGAAGACACGCCCATCGATGGAGAGTCCAACCCAAGCGGGTGAATTGTGTCTTCCTGGTGACTTCGCCTAATGACCGAAATCTCGCAAATCAAACTTCTCCAAACAATAAAACGTAACCAGCTACAGCCCAAGGACCAAATCCAACCAGATGCCTGGTCTTGTAAATAAAGTTTTATTGACACACGGCCATGTCCGTATCTTGACACTGTGTCTATGGCGTCTTTCACAACCACAGTTGACATGTTGATTGTGACAGTGCCTTGGTCTGAATGTTTGTGTCCCTCCCACAGTTCACGTGCTGAAATCCTCCCCGCCCCCCAAGAGGGATGGATGGAGTTTGGATGTGAGGCCTTCGTGAGGTGATTAAGATGTTTGGGCATGGTTGGGATTACTGCCCTTATAAAAGAAAGCCCAGAAGGCTCCTTTACCCCTTCTGCCAGGCGAGGGCACAGCGTAAAGATGGCCATCCACGAACCAGGAAGTGGACTCTCATCAGACACCGAATCTGCTGGGATCTTGATCTCAGATTTCCAGCCTCCGCATCTGGGAGCCATTTCTCTTGTTCGTAAGCCGCCCAGTGGCCGAGACAGACTCCCAGAGCCAAAGATACTTCCCATCTATCTGGGCCTTCCAGAGAAAGTGTGCTGGCCCCGTTCCACGGGCCCCGCCCCCCCACACCGCACGGCCCTCTGTGTCCTGACTCAGCACTGCGCCCAGAGCGGGAGGCCCTCACTGAACGCTGTCAACCGGTGTAGACGCCTGTCCCGAACGTACCCTGAATCATTCAACACCACTCACTTAGACTCGAGCGTGACAGGCGCTGGCCTCTCCCCACGGGACTGTGTCTTCTGAAGGGAGCTCGCCCAGAGGAGGGGGTGAGGCTCACGAGCTCTCCTCCCAGAGCGTGCCTTGGGAGAAACTCGTCTGGATTCTGGAAAGGTATTTCTGGTTAGCCAGGAGCAGAGGGGAGAGCTGCGAGCTGGGGGTGGTGCGGGGGGACCCGGGACCGAAAGGGTAAAGCGAACGCCCGAAAACAGACCGGCCACTTTCACCCGCTGAGTCACCGAGGCGGAAAGGTCACAGACAGCGTGGCCAAGATAAGCGGATAAGATGTCCCCGAGATGGCTGACCTCTCTCCTCCCCCTGCTCAGCCTCAACAGCGCTCGGGCGAGCAGCCGCCCCACCGCTCGGGAACTCCGCGACGGAGCGCCTCCTGTTTTCCCGCACGTCTGGTGACCAGCGGGAGAGGGGCATACGCCCTGTGGTCTCGGGCCAATCTGTGGGCAGTGTCTGGGGCGGGGGGTGGCAGGAGGACCCCGCAGCCCCGGCTCCAGCCTGCCCGGGACCCCACACCGACTGCAGCTCAGCCCTCGGCTCGGCGTGCAGGGCCCTCCCTCCGCCGCCTCGCCCATCTCCCCGGCTCCCTCTGGGCCGCGACGGCTCTGGAAACAGGCTCTGCTCTTCTGACCCTGCGCCTTTACCCCGCTCCGCTGCTCGACGGCCGGTGGCCTCCTGCCCAACCCTCTCCCTTGGCAAGGTCCTCCCACCCCAGGAAGCGCAGCGCCAGCATCCTCTCCACACACCCCTGCCTGGACCACCCCAGCCTCCACCTCCCGGTCCCCCGGCGCCCACCCGGCCTCTGTGACAGGCTCGCTTTGTCTCTCTTCCCCCCACCCTCCCCCGATGACTAATTGCCCTGAATTGGGGGGTCTCACTGACCCCTGAGCCCCCGCTGCCTGGTTAATTTCTCTAACCTTTTAATCTTTGCATTGATAGCTTGGTTCTAGATTCCTTCAACCCAGGCACCATTGGTTCAAGGTAACAGAGACCAAGCCAGACCTGGAGTTCCGCTGGGGGTTCCTTCCACCCTGTTCCTTCAGTGAGCGGCTCTGTCTTAGTGTGCCCTGCCCGCGCGGCTGTGGGAGGGACCAGGGCTCTAACGTCCTTGTCGCCCCGGCTCTACTGTGCCCAGAGACCCCTCCTTTTCCCCAGCTCCCGACCTCTGTGTCTCGCTCTTCAGTTGTCTGCGCGGCAAACATCTGTGAGCCCTTCAGGTGAGGACGGAGGTCCCCAACGCCGCCACTCCCGCCTCGAAGGAACCATCGGTCTAACGGGGAGGTAAGAACCCAGGGGGAGAACCCAAAGTCAACCGAAAGAAGGGGAGCGTCCTTCGCGGCATCTGTGACGGCCTCGTCACAACCAACCGGAAGTGCTACCTCATGGTTCCCACCTCCGGGGCTGAGACCGCCTGGTGGGCGCTCCCTGCGGAGTCGATCGACAAACAAGCAATTAAAGGGTGCACTTCCACCGTCGGTGGGAATGTGACTTGGTGCAGCCGCTGTGGAAAATATTACGGAGGCTCCTTAAAAAATTAAAAATAGAAATACCATCCAATCCAGTAATTGCACGACTGGGTATTTACCCAAAGACAAGCCCCCCCGCGTTGACTGCGGCGTTAGTTACGATAGCCAGGATACGGAGGCCACCCGGGTGTCTGCCGACGGAGGAACGGACACAACAGATGCGGCATATACATAAAACGGGATATCACTCGGCCGTGAAAAAGACAAGATCTTGCCGTTTGTGACCACACGGACGGACCTCGAGGGTCCTGTGCCCAGTGGAATGAGTCAAATATTGCATGATTTCACTCTTATGTGGAATCTAAAGAAGAAAACAAATGAATAAGCAAAGCAGAAACAGACCCTAAAACACAGAGCAAACTGATGGTTGCCAGGGAGGGGACGGGGGGATGGGTAAGATGCGTGAAGGGGGAGAGGAAGGCACAGGCGCCCGGGCGTGGAATGACTAAGTCGCAGCGCAGGGAACGCAGTCGGTGACAGCCTAGCGGTGGCGGACGGTGACAGCGGCTGCCCTGGGCAGTGAGCACGGCGTAGTGTGCAGAGCTGTTGACTTCCCGTGTCAAACACCTGAAGCTAATATAACATGGTGCGCCAACCACAGATCGATGAAAATAAATGAGTGGATAGACGGATGGGTGGACGGACCGGTGGAGAAATGGCGTGTTTCCAGGTGAAGACGGCAGAACGAAAAAGGATCACGGACACGCCCTCCTCCGATACCCAACAAAGTGAAAAAAGAATCGTAAAACAAAACCCACCGTCAATAACCACTCTGCCACGCGCACGGAACAGAGCGGCCAAGAGCAGAGCAGGAGGCTCCTGTTTGGCGTGAAGATGTGTCATCCCCACCCCCACCCTCGGCCCCCGGGGGATCTTCCGAGGAAAGAAATTACTACTGAGATCTGTCGCGGAGCCCCCGCAGTGGCTGGCATGCATGGGAAGCCCAGCAAAAGGGAAGCGAAAACCTCCAGAAGTCTCTGCGTGTTACAGAGGCAGCTCAGCAGAGGGAAATAGCATTTGCCATTTTCCAAGGCACGAGGGTGCCAGCTTGAGCACATAAAAAGGTGCCGGGGCGCCCGGGTGGCACCGTCGGCTAAGGGTCCCACTCTTGATTTTGGCTCAGGTCTCGATCTCGCAGTTGTGGGATCGAGTCCCATGTCAGGCTCTGCCCTGGGCATGGAGCCTGTTTAGGATTCTCTCTCCCTCTCCCTCTGCCCCTTCTCTTCTCCCGTTTGCGTGCTCTCTCGCTCTCTCTCTCTTTCTCTTAAAAAAAAAAAAAGCGCCAAAAATGTCCTGCTTGGGATATACTTATCCTAACCAATTATTGGCTGTTTCTCTTAAATTGAGATGTAACCGGGCATCTTGTATTCGGTCTGGCGCCCCTACCCGGGCCCCGTGCCGAGTGGGAACAGCAATCCGATGCCTGTGGGAAGGAGAAAGTGCCCTCGGCTGGGTGGCCAGGTGCTGGGACAGGAACTCAGAGCCGTCACGGCCGCGGCTCCCAGCGCTGGCGGTCCTCGGCCTCGGCGAGGCCCCTTTGCCCCCTGCTCCCTCCCGCAGACCACAGGAAGTCTGGCGGCCGGCGGCATGCAGCCTCCAAGGTACAGCTCAGAGAGCGAAAGCATTGCCCCAGGTAAGATGAGGAAAATGACACTTTCACATAGAACAAGTCACACAAATGGAGACTGGACTGAGCTGCCCCATCACATACGGGGGAAAAAAGGAAAGGATGGGGGCGCCTGGGGGGCTCAGTCGGTTGAGCGACCAACTTTGGCCCAGGTCATGACCTTATGGTCCCCGAGTTCCAGCCCCGCATCGGGCTCTGTGTTGATGGCTCGGAGCCTGGAGCCTGCTTCAGATTCTTCCTCCCTCTCTCTCTGCCCCTCCTCTGACTTGCTCTCTCTCTCTCTCAAAAATAAACCCTAAAAAAATGTTTTTTTAAGAATGAAAGAATGACCTAGAAGGGAAGCCCGTGCCCGGGGCTCCTCAGGACCAGGAGAGGCTTTGCCGGGTCAGCACCAGAGGCTGACGGCTCCCCGGCCCTTCCCCTTGTCAGGCGTCAGTCCCACGTACACCTTCGGCACTTCTATCTGTTCGTGAGGAGCCCAAGCCGGCAGCAGAAACGGGTGGAGAAAGGAGGGACCGTGGGGCAGCGTGACGGCCGCGCGCCCAGCTCGTGTGGCGGGAGCCGCGATCCGCTACGAAACCTTAAACCAAAGACTCGTCTGCGTGACGATTGGTAAAATCTTCTTCCTTGACCCAAGTAGGGTCTTTGAAGACATCTCTGGTGCTGAGGTGGTTAGTCTGAAGTCTAGCTTACTCCTTTTCTTTTTTTAAACTCAAATAAAACTTCCATTTCGTATGTTTAACCATGCAAAACCCGATGCTACTTTTGTAGAAATGATTTCACCCTGTCTCTCTCTCTCCTCGCTCACGTGTCTATTTATCAGCGAGAGGAGTCCGGCAGGATGTTGAGTTTCTGGGCAATGGGTGGCTTGTTGGTGTCCTAGCTGCACTTCTGTGTAGTGCTTCGGTTTTTATAACGGCATGTAAAAACTTATAAAAGCAATAAAGCTATTCCTTTAAAATAATAATAATGATGACAATAGATAGCTCACGTTTCTAAGCACTTTATAAGTCCTTTATAAGTCATAAGAAGGTGAATTATTATTACTGCTATTAATATCATATCAATTTTAAAGAAAATGAGACAAAGATTTCCATGGAATCTCGAAAGAATCTACATAAATAGCACAGGGCTAATGACTTTAGCAAGGGGTGGCTCCGGACACTTCTATACACCATCAGCAAATACTTGGAGTCCATTAGTAGAAAGCTAGACGCCTTTCCTAACGGCAACCAAAATCAAAGGTACCCAGAAACTAATCGAATCGGGAATGGGTATAGTCCATATGCTTTAAGCTCCGTTGAACTCCAGAGGTATCGAACTCTATTACAAATGTGTTAAAGAGTGCCTGCGTAAACGGAGAGATAGGAACACTCAGCATCACGGAGATGTCAGGCTCTCCTGAAAGGAAGGCTCCCGTTCGAATGCTCGAATTAAAACAAAACACAACAAAACAAAACAAAAAAACCTTTTAACTATAACTGGGTTTTTCATGGAATCGACAAACCGATTATAACATATTTACCGGAAAGCAAAGGGCCGAGAACACTCCAGGCACTTTTAGAGAAGAGTTAAGTTCGAAACTTGTCCTAATACGAAGGCATATTCATAAAGTTAGGGCGGATGAGACAGGGTGATCGTGCTCTGGAGACCGGCGCCAGAACAGAAGAGAGGGCCGCAAAAGAAACCTACCCACACGCGGAACTTGAACTTACGGCAGAGGTTGCCCTGAAGGTCAGGGAAGAGAGGAGAGACCATTTAGCAAACGGTCCTGGTGTTAACAGCTGCTCATATGGGGAAAACAGAATTAGATCTCCGTCGCAAACCATTAACCAAATCACTTCTAAATGAATTAAAGTCTTGGGGCACCTGTGTGGCTCAGTCAGTTGAGCGTCCAACTTGGGCTCAGGTCATGATCTCATGGTTTGCGTGTTCGAGCCCCGCGCCGGGCTCTGTGCTGACAGCTCAGAGCCCGGAGCCTGCTTCAGATTCTGTGCCGCCCTCTCTCTCTCTCTCTCTGCCCTTCCCCTGCTCGTGCCCTGTCTCTCTCTGTCTCTCAAAAATAAATATATAAAAAAAAAGTTCAAATTAATTAAAGTCTTAAATGTGAAAAACAAAGCAAGAACTTTTAGAAGAAAATATAGACAATATATTTTTCTCTTGATGTAAGAAAGTATTAAGACACAAAAACGTGTGAAACATAACATAAAATATTAATACATTTTAAGTTATTTCGATCAATAACTTATATTCATCAAAAGCCACCATAAAACAGCGAAAAGAAAAGCCACTGGGATATAATGTTTAAAACACATGTAAAAAAATAAATAATTAGTGCCCAAACTATAAAAGGAACTCCAAATCAAAAGGGAAGAAATCAAATTTTAGAAATGAGTAAAATACATACATAGGCATTCTACGGAAGTATAAATTCCAAAACATACATGAAAACGTGTGTATTGGGATTACTATATACATATGTATATGGATTAATTTCCTTAGTGACCAGAAAGATATAAATGGAGGTCATCGATAAGTTATTACCTTACACTTTATTGGCAAAAATTAAGTCTGGCCACTCCAAGTGGTGGAGAGCATACAGTAGAGTGTGAATGGACACAAACGCTTTGGAGAATAACGTGGCATTCTTTGTAAAGTTGAACGTTCATGCATTTAACGGCCCGCAATCCCCACTCCTGGGTAGATCCATGAGAGGAACTAACCCCAACAGCCCACGCAGTGGAACAGTATCTGAGCCATGAAGAG
The DNA here is from genome assembly GCA_004024585.1 of Paradoxurus hermaphroditus. NCBI lineage: Eukaryota > Metazoa > Chordata > Mammalia > Carnivora > Viverridae > Paradoxurus > Paradoxurus hermaphroditus. Next base: position 11,552 of record PITB01023864.1, on the reverse strand, counting down.
AAATTAACTCTAGCTACATGAACAACGTAACGTTTTTATGGAGGCCAAAAGCAAATAAAACTAAACAATATCTAGTTAGGCATGAATACACGAGTGATTTTCTTTTAAGTTTGTTTCTTCATTTTGAGAGAGAAAGAGAGGCAGGGAGGGGCAGAGAGAGACAGAGGGAGAGAGAGAGAATCCCAAGCAGGCTCCCCACTGTCGCCGACCCGGGCCTCGAACTCACAAACTGTGAGATCATGACCTGAGCCAAAACCAAGAGTCGGACACCTAACCGACTGAGCCACCCAGGCGCCTCTGAGTGGGATTTTGTTTTTAAGTAAGAGTCTAAGCAACTGATTTAGGGTGGTGGTTATCTCCGAGGGAGGCGGGGAGAAGACAGGTGGAAATTACCGAGTCATGGGCTGCTTGTCTAAACACACGTTCTGTGTAATCTTTTTATAGGATTTCTGTATTTTAAAAGATAATAAAGAAAAAAAAGTAATGAAAAAGAAACCAAGGCACAGGGAGTTTACATAACGGTTCAAGGTCACGGACAGAAGAGGGGGCAGAGCAGGGCTACAAAGGTTTTCGGCTGCCGCGCCGCCTCCGCGCCGCCTCGTACACTTAGCGAGCTCTCCAAAGGAGAAAGTGCCGCGCGCAGGGGAAAGAGAGAGGAAATTACACGACTGACAAGTATCTTCTCATTTAATAACAACGGGCCAACCCAGCAGGACTGAGGAGGAAAGAGAACAGAGAAAATAAAAATGGAAGGCGTCCTATCACTTCCCAGGGCCCGCGACGGCGGGAGCACAACGCGAGTGTCACCGGCCCTTTAGCTTCGTGGGGAAAGTCGTGATTTCTCTAAACGTTCAGCCACCAACTCCTGAAGAGTGCCTTCAGAGGAACGCGGAGCCCTGGCAGCCGTAACAAGACGACACGCCCGGGCCCCGGGGGCCGAATCCCCGGCGGGGTCCAACAGAGGCTCTGGAAAGCCCGGTCCAGACCCTCTGCAGGTCTGCGTGCCGAGAAAGCCTCCGTCCCTTGTCATGCCCGCGTCTAGGACTGGAATTCCGTATCCACGGCGCTTGCTTCCTCCATTTTAAAAGCACTCTTCTGTTCCTGGAAAAATCTGATTATCCAAGTGACAGATGTTTCTAGAGAAAATATGAAAAACACAGATAAGTACAAAGAAGAGAGAAGTCGCAAGCACGCCCAGTCCCCACTCATAAAAATAACAGCCGTATCCATCGGTGCCTTTCTCTCCAGTCCTTTTTTCTGCGGACACGTCAGCCTGCATTGATGTGTGTGTTTGTACTTCAGATTTTTCTACTTAACTGAGATTTTATTGTATATACAGGCCCTGAGTACTTTTGGCCGACTAAAGCAAACACTGATCCTCCCTCCCCCTCACTTCAAAGGTAACGTTTTTTGCTTTTCTCTTCTGAGCCTCTGACCGCATCAGCTCTACCCCGGCTCGCACTTGAGTGGTATTGGCTCCGTGGAGGCCTTTGTGACGGTTCCCCGTTTCTTTCATTTATCCCAGTTCTTCAGATGAGAGACCATCCTAAGTCAAGTACAAACCAGATGAGCTCTCCCTTTAGGGGAGGATTACAATGACAAGATCGGCAATTTGCATTTGAATAGTGGTTTGAGCTCCGTGACCCTTCTTTCCTGTAGAAAGGGAACTATGATGTGGAAACGGGAAGGCGAGGAGGTACAGATATTAATCGACTGTCCTCTTGAGTCGGGCTGCCAGAAATTAAATCAGGCTTGAAATCCCGTAAACCCACGCCTCTTCATCAATACATAGATGATGACAAAAGCGCCTGACTCACGCGGTTACGCGATGACAATGGCAAGGACCCAACACACGCGGATCACTTAACTACATTCCTGGCCCCGTAATGAGGACTGAATAAATGTAACTATGATTAGCGCCGTGGTGGTGACGGTGGTAATGATGATGAGGATGGCAACGATGATGACAAGAGAAATATCTGCGATACACCGGGGATTAAAGGGATCGGTTATGCACAATAAAATGGACTCCCTCCAAGTCTCCAAATGAGTCTGAACAAAGGTATACACTCCAGTAACCGGGGGCAGAATATTTCTGTCACCCTGATAAGCGTCCTTAGACCCCCTTTCGGCCAACTGACCATCTCCCCTTGCAATGACAGCCCCAGGCAACAAGGGCACTTAGATGTATCGTTATACAATAGATTTGTCTTTTGCAGAGATTCATACAACGAATTCCACTTTCTTCTCACTGCTGGCTTATCAGCTACATGTCTCTGCTCTTTTTATTTTAATGGTTGTTTTAGGATATGTAGTATACGCCCTTATCATATTATATTAGCACCTTCAAGAGATAACACCCCACTTCACACATAAGAACGTTATTTCCATTCCTCCCAACGTAACCTTCATGCTACCACTTCCTCCATTTAACTTACACACACGTCGTGAGCTCCAAAACGCCTTGTGACAGTGTTTGCACAAACAGGCAGCTCTCTTCTAAAGAGGTGGAGATAATGAGAAGCTGCCTTCGGTGCCCACCCACGTAGCATGCATTTCTGTGCTCTTCATTCCCTCCTGGGGACCCCTGTGTCATCGGGCGTCATTTTCCATCTGCCGCAGGGACTTTCTGGCACAGCTCCTGCTGCCGATAAATTCTTTTGGATTCTGTATGTCTGAAATCTCCTTCACATCTGAAAAATACATTTTCTGGGTAGAGAACGCTGCATTCAGAACATCGTCTCTCTGTGCTTTAAGGATGCTGTTCTTCTCGTTCTCAATGCAAAATGGGCGTCATCATCCCCTTCGTCTCCCTGTGTATAATGTGTCTTTCTTCTCTCGTCCCTTGTAACACTTAAGCTGGTTTTGACCAACTTGATTATGATGTACCTGGATATGGTTTTCATCTTATTTTCTTGTCTTTAAGGCTCATTGAGCTTCCTGGATCTATACGTTAATAGTTTTCACAGAATTTGGAAATTTGGGGGCCGCTATTTCTGGGCACAGCTCTCCTGTCCCCTCTCTTTCCCCTATTTTCGGGGCTTCTATTTCCACTTATGTTAGGCCACATGAAGTTTTCCCACAGATTACTGAGAGGTTCTGTTCTTTTTTTTTTATTTTTAAATTCTTTTGTCTCTGTGTACTTCTTTTTGGACAGTTTCTATTGTTATGTCTTCGTGTCTTCAAGTTCCTTAATCTTTTCTTCTGCGGTGTCTAATCTCCTGTTAATCGAACCCAGCATATTTTTCATCTCACATGGTGCAATATCCATCTCTAAAAATTTAATTTGGGTCATTTTTATGCCTTCTGTGACTCTACTTACCTTTTTAACATGCAGAATAGTTACATTAACCACGTCAGTGTCTTTGCGAGGTATGACGTCCGTGACGGTTCTAGGTCAACCGTCATTGATTATTCTCCTTATTTGGGGTCATATATTCCTCCTTCTTTACATGTGTGGTAATTGTTGATTACATACCAGGCATTGTGACTTTTACCTTGTGGGGGTGCTGGATTTCTTGTAATTCCATAAATATTTTGGGGGCTTTCTTGGCATAACCTAAGGACAACACTTAAATTGGAAGTCACTTGGAAAAAGTTGATTTTTCAGGTACGGTTTTCTAAGACTTATTAGGCGGGTCTAGACCACTGCTCAGTCTAATCATTCCCCACGAGTGTGACAAGACCCTCCTGAGAATTCCATCGATGTCAGTGAGTTATGAGTTTGTCCAGACTCGCAGGTGTGAACGGGCACCTTTCCCGACCCTGCGCGGGTTGGGTGTGTGTTTCCCCAGCTTCAGGTAATTCCTCGCAGGCGCGTGTTGACTGTGCCGTACGGACTAGCCCAGGCGGTACTTCCACAGTTCTCTGGACTCATCTCTGTGTGGCTCTCTTCTCCCCCCTCTTCTGCCCGTCTCACCTCAGCCACGTCAGTCTCCCAGACTCTCAGCAACTTGGCCTCAACGCAGCGGGCCAGCCGGGCTCCGTCGGGGTTCCCCTTCCTCGTGCCACAGTCCAGAAACTCTGTCAAAGCCTAAGTAAGCTGGGGCAATCCCAGGGTTCTCGCCATCATTTCCCGTTTTCCGGGAACCAAGTCCTCTGTTGCTTACCACCCAGGGCCTTGGGAACTGTTACTGCACATCTCCTGTCTGGTTTTTATTTTATAGTTTTATGGTTGTTTCAGGCATGTGGATAACCCCAGCCCCCGGGACTCCAGATTAGGTGGAACCAGAACGGTCAAAAAAAATATTTGCATCCCCTCTGGGGGTTAAAAGTATAACTTACATACAACCAAATAAGCCCATTTTAATTTTCCAAATAAGCTTCCTCAATATTAATGGGATTTGCCTCCATATTACCTCATTTTTAGAGCTCTTCGTATATTCTAGGTACAGAGTTTTATAAGAAATGTATGATAAATATTCTCTCCCATTTGTGTAACTTTTCATTTTCTTTTTAATTTTTTTAACGTTTATTTATTTTTGAGAGACATAGAGACAGAGTATGAGCAGGGGAAGGGCAGAGAGAGAGGGAGATACAGAATCTGAAGCAGGCTCCAGGCTCTGAGCTGCCAGCACAGAGCCTGACGCGGGGCTCGAACTCACAGACCGTGAGATCACGACCTGAGCCAAAGTCGGCCGCCCAACCGACTGAGTCCCCCAGGCGCCCCTCATCTTCTTAATAGTGTATTCTGAAGAGCAAATTTACACTTTTGATAAAGTCCAAATTATTTATTTTTGTACTTTTTTTTTATTTGAGTATAGTTGACACACGAGGTTATTGGTTTGTGCATATGTGTTCTAAGAAAACTTTGCCTACTTCAAGGCAAAAGATTTTTCCAATATTCTCTTTTAGAAGTGTTATTCTTTCAGGTTTGAGGGATAGGTCTCCACTCCACTCAGAGTTAACCTCTTTCAATATGTCACGAGCCAAGAGTCAAGTTTCATATTTTCCCCTACGGGGAACAGTTGCTTGAGCACCATTTGTTGAAAAGCTGTTCCTTTCCCCGTGGAACAGTGGTCCTTTTATAAAAACTCAATTGACTGCACGGCCTGGTCCATTTCTCTGTTCGGCTCTACTATCTGTGCGTCTCTCCTCCCACTCAAGCTACGCTCCCTCAATTCCTATTGCTTTACCTTCACGTCTTGAAATCAGGAAGCTCACGTCTTCCAATACGGTTCCCCTTCTTCAGAACTTAACCAAACTTTAACGTAAATGAAGCAAAACCTGAATGTATTGGGAAGATAAATACATTCGCGACTCTTCGCAATGTCGAAGAATTCAACGTTCTTCTGTCAGTATTGATAGAGTAGACGGAAAATTAATAGGGATAGAGAAGACTTGAAGAACACTATCAACCAACTTGACCTAATTAATATTTATATCAATTCTACCCTGGGTCTGTAGAACATACTCTCATGAGGCACGCACAGAACATTTAGCAAGATACGCTATATCCAGAATCTCATTAAATTAAAAAAAGGAGAGGAAAACATACAGAATATGTTTTCTGACCAAAACAAGATTATATTATAAATCGGTAACAGAAAGAGATGTTAAAATCTCCAAAATGCCAGAATTTTAAATATAATCCGCAGTTTAAAATAACCTATAGAACCAAATAAAATAAAATAAAATGAAATCACAGGGACCATTAAAAATATTTTGAACTGAGTGAAAACATAACCCCAATGCACTCTGATGCCTGAGGCTCAGCTAAAGTACCGACTAGGGGGATGTTCCCACTTTAAACGTTCCTATTAGACAAGAAGAAAGATGTTAAATCAATTACCACTCTGAGCTCGAGGGAAAATGCAAATTGAAGCCAAAGTAAGTAGAAAGAAGAAAATAAGAAAGTAAAAAGCAGAAATAAATGAAATAGGAATTAAGAAAAAAAACAATAGAGAAAATCCATGTTACCGAGAGCTGGTTCTTAGAAAAGATCAGTACAATTGATAAACATCTGACAAAACTGATAAAGAAAAGGTACAGATTTCTTTTCATGTATTGATTTTGAGAGAGACAGTGTGTATGCACGCAAGCAGGGAAGGGACAGAGAACGAGGCAGAGAGAGAATCCCAAGCAGGTTCCACGCTGTCAGGACAGAACCCAACTCAGGGCTCCATCCTGAGAACCGTGAGATCATGACCTGAGCCAAAATCAAGGGTCAGATGGTTAACTGACAGAGCCCCCCCAGGCGCCCCACATTTCTAATATTAGAAGTGAAAGAGGGGAGATTACTACAAATTTTACAGACATTAAAATGAGAACAAGACAACACGATCGACGAGTTTGGGCCGAACATTCTACAACCTGGATGAAGTGTATATATTTTTTCGAGAAACACAAACAATCAAAACTGACCAGAGAAGAAACAGAATGACTGCTGGGCTCTGTGTCTATTACTGAGGTTGAATTTATAATACCAAGCTTCCCCGCAAAAACCTCAATTTGGGTGGCCCCATCGGTGACTTACGGCAAATATTTAACTAATTAAACTGTGCATAAGGAAATGTAGAAACAAGAAGAGAATTTTTATTCCTTCTCACACATTCACCACTTCCACCCTTCCATCTGGTGCCGCCTTCCTTCGGCTCGAAGAACTTCTTTTAATATTTTTTGTACAGCAGGTCTGCTTACAGCAAACTCATACAGGCTTTGTTTTTCTGCAAAAGTGCAGATTACGTGTTCATTTTTGAGATCTCTTTTCTTCGGGTCTGCGGTTCTAGGTGGACAGGCTTTTGCTGGCTTGCTTGTCTTTCGCAACTTCAGAGGCCCCTCTACTGTCTCTGACTTGCATAATTTCTGAGAAAGAGTCTTCAATATCGTTATCTTGTTCCTTGTTTGCAAAGGGTCCTTACTCTTGAGCTGCTCTTAAGATGTTTTCTCTGCGCTGGTTATCAGCAGTTTGGTTATGGATTTTGTGCGTGTCTGTGTTTATGCTGGTGGCATAAGCCAGGATCTTTTGTAGAGATCCTTGGATCTCTGGGTTTATAGTTGTTATCAAAGCTGATAATTTTTCATCGTCCTTACCTCAAATGTTTTTCTGTCCCCTTCTCTTCTCTTCCTATGATGTTAATTAGAAGTGTGGTAACCCGCTGCCACGTCCCCCCAGGTCACTGATAATGTTTGTTTTTCTTTCAGTCTGTCGTTTGGGATGGCTTCGGCTGCTACAAATTCAAGCATTCGGATCTTTTTTTTTTTTTTTTTGTCCCCTCTAACATGTTAAATCTACTGTTAATTCTACCCAGTGAATTTTTTTATCCCCAATGTCGTATTATTGTATTTTCCATTATCTGGAACTTTCATGAGGTTCATTTACATATGTATCTTGCTTTTTATTCCTGTCACACTCATGTAGCCTTTCACATCCTGAACCACACTGCCCATGTTTATAATGTCCTTCTGTAGTAATGTCAACATCTTTGTCACTTCTGGGTCGGCCTCTACTGCCTGGCTTTCCCCCTACCTGAGGGTCCTGTTTTCCTGCCGGTTGGCATAGTCCGTTTTGATCAGATGCCAGAACTGTGACTTTTATGTTTTCATATGTTGGGTTTTGCTGTATCCCTGTGAAGAATAGCGGCCTGTTACTTCCAGTCAAGTCACATTGGTCGTGTTGAGACGAATTTTTAAGGTGGGCGTTAGAATATCCCGTCTTCAAGGACCACTTCGCCTTCATCCCCTGGCGAGACCCTTCTGGTTCTTTATGAAATGTCCCCTTTATCTTCTGACGTCCCTCCCCTCTGGCTGATAGAATCTTTGACCATTCCCGACGCTGCGTAAGACCTGGGGACTGTTCGTCTTATGGCCCCCTAGTCACTGTCCTTCCCCTCGAAGCCATTCCGAGCCCAGCCTCGCGGTGATTAGCCTTATATAGGTGCAGACTAGTAGTTAGCCGATACTCAAGGAACTCAACACTATTTCTGGAGGTCTTTCTCTGCGCAGCTCCCTCCTCTCTGGTGCTCTTCCCTGCAGATTCCCAACTCAATTGTCTCTCTCTCTCTCTCAACTTAGTGTGACCACCCGGGACCATTTCGAGGCCCCCTCCCTGCACCATGACCCCGAGCTGCCTCCGAGCGGGAAGCCAGGGCGGCCACTGGGTTCGTTCCCCGAGCTCCCGTTCCCCCGGGAGCATAGTCATGCACTCGGTGATGTCTGATGAGTGGGAAAGTTGTTTCACGTAGTGTATCTAAATTCTGACACATCACTCCCCCACGGTGGGAAGTAAAGAGTCTGATGTCAGAAACTTTAAAGCAACACAAGATGTGAATTAGGCTTTGGGAAAGAAAACAGAGAAGGTGTCATTTCAATCAGAAGGTGAGCTTTTTCCGCGTGCTCGGAACTGCGCCCGGGGCTGTCGGGGGCACGGACGCGTGTCGTTCTGCATAACCGCACGGCGCACGTAAGCGTGTGGCGCGCTGCCATCTACAAAGCGCCCGCCTTCACATTCAATTCTGAAAATAACTCTGTTATTAAATCTTATTAAATCTTCAAGTCCCATCGTCGCTCCTTGGAAGGGAACGTGCCGTATGTCTCTGCCTTCTCCGGAGTCTTCTCGTCGGCGTCGTTCGGCGGTTTTACCGTGCCTCGATCGAGGCTTCGTGGCAGGTGTATTTTGCGGAATTCACAGTCGTTCCCGAATCTGATGTGTTTCATCGGTTTTGAAAACGAGTGCGTAGCTGTGATCACTTCAAACTCTGCGGTTCCCTCATCCTGCCTCTCGCTTCTCCTTCTCGGATGAAAGTTACGCAAATATTAGGCGTTTTTGCTATTTCTCAAATATCTCGGGATTTTTTTCCTTCTCACCTCCTTTTCCTCTCCACGCCTCAGCGAAGCTGTTTTCTCCTTACTATACCTCCATGTGCCTCAGGGCCCTCATCTGTGAAATGGGGTAATAATAAGACCTAACCCATAGAGTTGCTCTGGGGATTAAATGTAACGTAATACCTGTCCACCGCTCCACCCGGGGCCCAACGCCGGGTTATACACCTCACCCGACGGGAGAAGTCATCTGGGACAGCTCAGGGGACCTGGCCACGCCCCACAGATGGAATTTCCATCCTGAACACGGAGACGAGTGAGCGGCACCTTGGCAACTTGACGGACTAGGGATGGCTAGAGAAGAGAGAGGGGTGCGCACCTGGGGAACCGGGGGAGGCTGGCTGCACGGAGGTGGACGGATGCTTCAGAGAGGCTCCCCGGAGAAGGCGGGCTGTGAAGGGCGGGGCCAACCGGCCGAGGGCTTATTTTGGGAAACGAGGTCGGCGGCGCCACGCCACCCCAGGCCAACAGGGGCTACAAGAAGGCAGAAGCGTATTCACCCCTCACACAGCACCCCATCAAAGATGCTCACTTGACAGAATGAGCAAGAATGGGTTTAAACGGCCCCCCAAGATATTTGTGCTGCAGTCAAAGGGAGCGTCTCTCCTGGGAAGCTGGTCAGAGGCTGGATGGACTAGCGCCTCTGCCTGGCGGGGGCGGGGCAGGGGCGGGGGGGGTGGTCAGCATGTCCCTGCTCATCTCGGGGAACGCTAGGCCCACCGCCCGGCCGAGCAGCCGCCTCCCCCCTTCTTCAGCAGCCCGACACACCGAGGCACTCGTCTAAGATGTAACTCCTCCGACATTTGCAGAACGATGTACAGAGGAGACCCCCGGCGGGTTGCCCCTTGCCCCCCAGATAAAGGTCACCAGTCGAGGTCCACCACGACCAACCCGCAGCTAACCCGGCCCGGCCCGTCGGTGGCCACTTCTCCCTAACCCAACACCGTGTTTCCCCGAACACCGCCACGGTTTCGCTGAGGGCCCCTAACGCCTCTGCTTCCTAGAGAACCCAGGGCTGCCCTCGTGCCACCAAGACGGACCACCGGCAACGACACAGGCCTCCAGCTGGGCCCTTGCTGCTCGGGTTCACAAAGACTGGCTGGCCGCCTGTCCCTCCCAGGGCGCGGAGCCGGGCCTTCTCAACGTGGGCGGCCTCCGCCTCCGGCCGGGCAGAGAGGCGGCGCTCGGCGTCTGTGGGCGGAACAGGGGACCGGCTGCGGACTGCGTGCACGTCCCTCCCAAACCGCGATGTCCCAGGCCTAGGCTCTAGGGTGACGGTGTTTGGAGGCTGGGCCTTCGGAAGGTGATGAGGTTTCGGTGAGGTCGTGAGGGCGCAGGCCCGTGATGGGGCTGGCGTCCTCCTAAGAGAATGAAAAGACCCATCTCTCCCCATCCTACGAGGACACGGCAGGAAGGGAGCCCTCCCTCCCCCGCAAGCCAGGAGACGGGGTGGGGGCTGCGGAAGCACACCTGAGTGTACCATCCGCGGTCCCAGGGAACAGCGTGACCAGCCATCGGCCCCGAGTGTATCAGATTGCTAACTGGGTCTCATTAACTACCAGGCTGCTTTCACGCAGTAGGTTTGTCTCCAGGCCCCACGGGCCTTCCCTCGCTCTCCACTACCTGTGTAGGAATCCTCACGCACCCTCAGAAACTCCTGCTCCCGGCAACTTGACAGCAGTCCAAGAGCAGAAGCGGCAATGGTTGGCAGCTTCAGAGACCAAGCTCTGAATCGAGGCACGGCATTAAATAAGTGTATCCAGAAAAAAAAAAAATTATATAATACGTGGAAATTAGTCCAAGAAGCAGGCTCCGGTCCCCCGCGCCATGGGAACTCAGTACAGCACAAGCCTGGGAACCAGTACGCCCGTTACAGCCACGGAGATTTAGCTAAAAGGGAGACCGGCCTTGTAAGGGACGTCGCTTGTCACTTTGAGCACACACTCCCAGTAAAAATGCTCTTCCTCTCTGTGTCGCTTCACCCCTCCTGTTCCAGGGTCTGGCCTTATCTTTAAATCACAAAAATCGCAAACGCTGGAGTGATGATGATTTACATGCTGGTGGAGTCCGGCTGATCGGATCAGCAGGTCCCAAGAGAGTCGGGATCTTCCCCAAGGGCGTCCTTAGCAGGCGATCGAAGCCGGACGAGGCTTTGTACGCAGCTGGAGACCTGGTCAGGTGGGAGGGGACGGGGAGGGCTTTCCGAAAACATAGAAGGAAGCTTGGAAAGAAAGGCCCCCCCACCCTTTCGCTTTCAAGCCTGAAGAGTCGGAGGTGCTTACAAAACCTGTGGCGGCAGCAGGGTGTCCCCTGGAGGTGGGTACCCGTGAAACTACGAACCATCTCGTCCCTCTCCGAAGCTCCGTCCTTGAACGCGCCGGGACCCTGTGGCCCCGTCCCTATCTCAACAGCTCCTCTTAGGAGGAGAATCGGCTAATCCCCTTTGCCCCAGACGCGGCGCTGGACGGTTTGCCCTCAGGCAGCCCCAGAAACGGGACAAAACTTTCTCAAAAGACGGAGCCAGACCCCTTGGCCCGCGGAGGACGCGTTAGAGATGGCAAGAGCTCCTGCCTGTTTTTTTAGCTCGCATGTGGTTACAGTAGACATTTTGTATTGTTTTAACATGTTTTTTTGACTGTGTGTGAGCGAGAAGGCTTACATAACCCTCTGGACCGGTTCCCCGAGGAAAGAAGCAAGCTCCGCTGTCGGCCCCAGGTCCGCAGAGCCCGGGC
>PITB01023863.1:0-25041 GCA_004024585.1 Paradoxurus hermaphroditus | reverse complement strand
GCTCAGGTCATGATCTCGCAGTTCGTGAGTTCGAGCCCCGCATTGGGCTCTGTGCTGACAATGCAGAGCCTGCTTGGAATTCTCTCTCTCTGCGTCCCTCCCCTGCTCCCTCTCTCTCTCTCAGGATAAATAAATAAACTTAAAAAAAAATTTTAAAGGTGATTCCGATGTACGGCTAAGATTGAAAAGCAATGGGGGCCCCCGGGGGGCTCAGTCGGTTAAGCATCTGACTGTGGCTCAGGTCACGATCTCGCGGTTCGTGAGTTCAAGTCCCACGTCGGGCTCTGTGCTGACAGCTCAGAGCCTGGAGCCTGCTTCGGATTCTGTGTCTCCCTCTCTCTCTCTCTCTCTGGCTCTCTGCCCCTCCCCTACTTGTGCTTTATCTCTCTCTCTCTCTCTCAAAAATAAACATTAAAAAAAATTTTTTTATATTAAAAAAAAAAAGCAATGAACTAGATGAAGACATGTGTTGCTACGTCTCCGGGAAGCAGCCAACCTGAGAAGTATGTAATCGAGGGAAGACAGCTCGTGAAGGTAAGCCTTGTGGCTCATTATGACACGCAGAAGGGGATGAGGCAGCAAACCAGGCAGGCCGATAACCACACTCAGAAGTGTAATCTGGGGGCGCCTGGGTGGCTCAGTCAGTTGAGCATCCGACTTCAGCTCAGGTCATGATCTCGCGGTCTGTGAGCTCGAGCTCCGCATCGGGCTCTGTGCTGACGGCTCGGAGCCTGGAGCCTGCTTCACATTCTGTGTCTCCCTCTCTCTCTGCCCCTCCCCCACTCATGCTCTGTCTCTCTCTGTCTCAAAAATAAACAAACATTAAAAAAAAAATTAAAAAAAAAAAAAGAAGTGTAATCTACAGAAAGGCACAGACGGCTCCCTAAACGGACAGTCAGCCCCGAGAGCGCCCCATACCTTTCACCTGCCTTCCCTGCACCCTCGTGTGTGCGATCTGCAGAGACCACAGCCGGATCCTTCAAAGGGAAGCGAGGCGGAGACAGCGCAACCCCAAACAGCCACTGGGGAGACTCAGAAAATATCCCAGGGGTTCCCACTTAAAACGCTTCAGTGCTTTGCAGAAGCCGGGGAATCTTAGAGCGAAGCCCCTTCTTCTCTGAGTTCTCAACTTGAGGGGGAAGACCCTACAGATCAAGGGCAAATGCAACGTTGGTGCCCAGAGCATTTGCTTTCAGCTCCCGTTAACTGGAGTTAACAGCGAGGGACAGAACTTTTCTTCTTTTCTTAGGGCTTGACCTTTCTCATTCAACACAACTTCCTATTCAAACAGGGGCTGCTAGGCTGATGAACCGATAAACTGAACACTGGATCCCATGATCGAGATAAGAAGCTACGTTTGAGGGGGAGAAATGAAGAACGAATCATGTGCTTTCAGGCGTAGAGGGTTTTTTAAAAAATTTTTTGATTACATTTATTTATTTTTGAGAGACAGAGAGAGACAAGGCACAAGCAGAGGAGGGGCAGAGAGAGAGGGGGAGACACAGAATCGGAAGCAGACTGAGCCCCCCAGGCGCCCCGAGGGTTTTTTGGTTTTTTGGGTTTTCTCATAGCAGAATTCTAAAAGGCGCGCATCGAGTTCAGAGGAGATTCGACACAGAGAAGTGAGGATGGATTAGAAAATATACTTTGGAAAAGTGGAGTTTGTGTTCTGTAGCAATTCTGGTGGATTCCGTTATCTCTAACCATAGGAGGTTGCTAACTACATTGAGCCCATGTGGTATCAGAGGAAGTGCAAGCTTCCGGTGTTCTTGGATGAGCTGGGTGACCTTGGGTATTCACTATCCTCTCCTGGTCTCAATGTATTTGTCAGCAAAATAACAGGCTTGTGTAGGTCGTGCGTGCGTGTGTGTGTGTGTGTGTATTTTTTTATGAAAGTTCTGGTTTCTTTTTTTAATTTTTTTAACGTTTATTTATTTTTGAGAGACATAGAGACAGAGCGTGAGCAGGGAAGGGCAGAGAGAGAGGGAGATACAGAATCTGAAGCAGGCTCCAGGCTCTGAGCCGTCAGCACAGAGCCTGACGCGGGGCTCGAACCCACAGACCGTGAGATCATGACCTGAGCCGAAGTCGGCCGCTCAACAGACTGAGCCACCCAGGCGCCCCTGAAAGTTCTGATTTCTAAGTCTGTATTCTTTTCTCTTGAGGACAGGCCCACTGATGCCACAGATAAGATCATCAGTTGACTTGATATCAAACTGTCAACGGCAAGCCAAAAACGAAATCCCAGAATACGTTCTAGTTTTGTGTGTTTTGGAAATGGAGTGACTAATGGTAACGCTGCTTCTAACATATCTAGGAAGGAGAGCTTACTGCATGATTAGTAATTTAACAAAACGGGCAACACTCTAGGAGGCTGACTTGGTATAATAAAACCTATGCAGGCAGCAAAGCATTATTTGGTCTTCAAACCCTAAAACTGTATGTACTGAAATGCTGTATTTAAGTATCTCATGAGAAGTCGCTCTCCAGTTCCATTCCTTTTTCCAGGAAAGGGGGGAACTCTCTGGCTTCTAGAAAGGCTCATCAACATTCAACCTCAGCCTGTGTCTTACCATACGGATATGTGTAAGCCATTGTATCTGCGTTTCCATCCACTCCTCAAAGACATGTGGGCTGTTTTCAACCCTCCAAGGACTGCTCCTGAGCACACGGTGGTGATTCAGCACCATGGACATTCTGACAACCAACTAAAAGAAGAGGTGACAGCAGAGCCCTTTGCCTGCTCAGACAGCCAGAATCCAGAACATCTCACGGTTCACAGATGTACTCTGGTACATAGGGAGTTTGTGACTTGTTGACACGGCCTATGGGATCCACCACCACATCCGTCCCTTACATCTCTCCAGTGCCTTCTGACTCAAGCAACTGGCAGCCAATAGACAGGAAAATAAGAATCAATGAAGGATGATACTGGCCAGAATCTAGACACAAAGTTGGGAGCTGTCACCCTCTGTCAGAGAAGCTTCTCGAACTCTGCACACTGTACATACGGATAACCTCCCCAGCGGGGGAACTTGGAGGCGGTTTAAGGAGGAGATGAATGGGACCTCTTCCCATGTTAGGACATGACGCCATGTGACACGGGGGTGCCAAAGTGAAGACACCTAAGAATGACAACAGTAAGCCACAGCCCGGTGCAGCCCCAGAACCGGGGTAAAGGAGAGTAAGACTCTGTCACGGCTTCACCGCTGCTTGGAGGTAGGAGACAAATACCTGGGAACAACCTCAGCAGCACGTGGGAGGCACTTTCCATGCTGAAGGGAAGATGGTTCCTTGGGGCATAACATAACGCATGAGGAGACACCCTCAAGACCGGCCTTTGCTTTACTCAAATCCTTATTAGCATTTACCTCTGATTCTGTGTCAGGATTATAGGTCCGTTCCTGGTGCTAAGTCTGACTTGGTTAGGGACTTTCGTTGTAGAGACCCTAAGTCCTATTTCCTATGTACCCTCTTCCATGGAGAGGTACAGAGTTCTCAAATTCTAAGGTATATGCGTAAGTACACACGCGCACGCACACGCACACACACACGCACATCTGTACTTTACCAAAACCATCCAACGTCCGGATTCACAAACATCAGTCATTCCCCAGCCTTGGAGAGGCAACAACCACTTCCCCGTGGACTTTATCATCTCCAACTCACCGGCAAGGATTTGGAAGACTCCAGTGATGTAAAACCGGCCCCCTTTGGTGAGAGTGAAGAGCTGGCAGAAGAACAGGAACAGCGACAGAATGCTGAAGATGATGGACAGGATCATGGTGGCCTGGACAGACTGCAGCCATTCTGGAAAGGGGAGAGGCACTGGGTTAGGAGAAGTCAGCTTGAAGTCAGACGATTCACTTTTATAATACCTACTTCCTGGCGGCCAGTTTAAGAAAGGGCTCTAAGAAAATACATAGAGTCCCACGACTAGGAGAGAAACTCAAGTTCAAATATATCGAACTCCTCCCCAGTCTTTTGGCCAACTGTGTTACTCACACATATATACACCACGCGTTACAGAGGGTCTGAGCCCCGCCCACTGCCTTCTCTCTTCTTGCCCTCGGGGGCTTTTAAAGGGCTTGCTTATTAGAATCCCTGTCTTCAGAGTACAATTTAAAAACCGCTGTTTGAAATAGCAGCGGCCCCCAAGGAGAGGTAGAGATTGTGGGGATTGGATGGGAAACACAAACAGCGCTGGCTGGAGAGCCAAAGCCGGTTCTTCAGTAACCTGGAAGAAAATGCCGGTGGAGAAGAGCGGGCTCTAAAAATCCACTCGCTCGGCCGAGCTGGATCTCGGTCGATCTCAATCCTAGCCATGAGCCTCAGGACAGAGCAGTCGGCGCTCAGACGAGTCACCAGATGGGAGGCTGGATTCTATTTCCGCATCTTCCTTGAATGCCCGACCTCCCCCACCCCCCAACCCCCAGCCTTGGCTCAAATCTCCAAGCTTCCAACTGAAATTCGGGAGAATTCTGTAGTTCACCATCTATGGTAAAACAGCATCGTTTCAGGAAGGAAGGGAGGGAGCTTATGGTGTCCTACTCGAAGGCTGCTTTTGGCATTGCCCACCTGTCCCCCGCATCCTTTCTTCCGAGTGCCAAAGCACGGTACTCAGAGCTATGAAACCTGCATGATTTTAGAGCCAACCACTGAATACCATGAACCTGGTTTGACTTCCAAAGAGATCATGGAAGAAGCTTTAAGGGTGTCGGTTGGGTTAACTGTCACCAGAGTTTCTGCGTAAGATTTTTCCGGACACGGTCGGAAGAAATGTCGGGGAGCAACTAATCCAGCTCCTTTGTACTGGAAGAGACATACGGAGATGCTGTGAGGAGCCCGACTGGGCATGATCCGAACTGCGAGGCTCTGGGTTCAAGTCTGGCATTCTTTCCACTGTGATGAAACCTATGCTTCGTTTATGTTTCCAATCTCTTTGTCAATAAGGTAAGGAAAGAATGCCCCAGATTGGGAGCCATCCTGACGTCATTTCTTACAGACTTCTTAATTCAATCTGTCTTTCTCCAGCATAGTTAGTCCCTCGAGGTGAGCGGCCTGCCGTAAAGTTAATGTTGCCATAATGCTGTTTTTTCAAAAGTAAACCAATTACCGGGAATTCTGGTAGGCGTGTCTGGAAATACAGAGATACGCGAGACCCAAATCTAGAACTAAGAAAACAGCGATTCCGTTTTGCTGGGACACGTTTTCCAGTGTGGACCTTCCCAGGGGGCGTGGCTGATACCGACGGTAGCCTCGGTTTCCTCCCCCAGTTCTGAAATCTTTACCTCCTCTAGCCCCGACGACAGACCTCCCCTTTCGAGAAGACCCCAAATCTTTGACGTTAAATCTACACGAATAAGAAAAGTGCCTTAGAATTAAAGATGTAACTAAAACCTTCTGGAAAACTTCTTTTACCAATTCTTGGAACGTTAGTCCCAACCCCGTTGCAATGGAGGCTTTTGCTATAAGTGGTTCAGTCAGATCCAAATTCAGTCAAGGAAGGTTTTATTCGATGAACATTCATTGAACATCTATTGTTGTGAGCCTAGCTCTCAGGCTGACTCTGGGGGATACAAAGTTGAAGAAGGTTTTCAACAATAAATAAAACACATACATGAAGACAGACCAGTCAAATCATCAATCACAATATCTGTGAATGGGTTTGAGTCCCTCGTTGGAAAACATAGAATTTTACCTTGAATTACATTAATTCCTATCTATAGTCTGAGACAAAAGATACAGCTACAACAAACAACAGTGGAAAATCAAAAGATTTTTAAAAAGAGGCTTCAGGTAAATATTAACAAAAATAAAGCAATTATAGTAATAATAGCATCAGGAAAAGACAAGAATTTAAATTGAAAAAGATGAGGGGCACCTGGGTGGCTAAGCTGAAGCCTCCAACTCTTGACTTCGGCTCAGGTTATGGTCTCATGGTTCATGAGTTCAAGCCTTGCATCGGGCTCTGCACGCTGACAGTACAGAACCCGCTTGAGATTCTCTCTTTCTCCTCAGTTCTCTCTGCCCCTCACCCGATCGTGCATTCTCTCTCCCTCTCTCTCTCTCTCTCTCTCTCTCAAATAAATAAATAAACTTTAACAAATAACTAAATTGAAAAAGATGAAAGGGGCCAAAGACAGATACTTCATGGTGAGGAAAGATTCAGTTTACCATGAAGAAATAGCAGTCATAAACCTTTACACATATAACAACACAGCCTGGAAAAGGTATAAAGCAAAAGATAACTGGAATATGAGAAGAAATTGACAAAGCCACCATCATGGTGAAAGACTAGCACACTTCTCTCAGAATAGATCAATCAAGTAGCCAAAAAAAACACAGTAGCAGAGAGATTATTCATAACAAGGTTAACAAGTTCAATTTAGTATATGTGTAGAAAATTTGCATCCGTATAACAAAGACGGAATTATTTTCAAACCCACAAGGAACAGTCTTACACAGTCCACATAGGGAACAAGAAAAATCTCCATAAATGTCAAAGGAAGCAGAAGCCATAACAGCACAACGTGAGGTGAACAGAAAGGAGAAATTAAAAACAAACTGGCCGAGATAAGGCTAGAACTTTAAAAATGGTATTTGGACAGAGAAATAGAGACAAAAACCAAAACTTTCTTCAGCAAGGATTGGTACCATACTTCGTGCCAAATCTATAGGCGGGTGGCCCAAGCGATACTCAGCAGATAACACGCACCCTAGAACAATTGCTAAAAAATAAAAAATATTGACACAGAACGAACTAAACTTTCAACTCAAGATATTATAAAATGAATAATGAATCCAGAATCAACTGACTCATTACTGTGAAGGGCAGAAATTAATAAAATTTAAAAATGACAAAAATACAATTGATTAAAGAATCACGTTCTTGGGGGGGGGAGGAATCGATAAGACAGACAGCTTTTATTAAATCACGTAGAAGTGCTAAAGACATAGAAACATATTACGTCGCCAGAAAGAAACACTCGAAGTCATAAAGATACTGTTTGTCCCCAAAGCAATCTACAAATTCAGTATTATCCTAAATATTACCCCAACTGGAACTTGACACACGCTTTAACTTATCTAAAAGACAATAAGCAACAGTCGCCAAAAAATGTTGAACCAAACACAATAACAAGAAAAAACAAAAACAGACAAATAAAAACAGTGAGGAAGAACATCACCTACCAGATATCAAACATATATGTATATGCATATATAATATACATACATGTATTATATACACATGTATATGTATATGTAATATAATTATAAGTATAAATTACATTAGATTATAATATATTGCATTATATTATGTATTATATTTGTCTTATAAAATTTTAGCAGCTCAAACAACACGGTATTAGCCATGAAGGAAAAATAAAAACAATAGGACAGAATTAAGACTTTGCGAGTATATCTATGAATTTAGTATGTAATAAACGCAACACACAATTCAGTAGGGAAAGAATACAACGGATACCAAGTGGTGTTGGCTATCCATTTGTCAAAAAACCGAAACAGATCTCTAGCTCACGTCATTCGCAAAATTCAATTCCAGATGCATCCAAAGGCTCAGTGTAGAATTAGAAAGCCATCCAGACATGTGATTCACAGAAGAGAAATCCGAGTAGCCAATAAACATATTTAAGGGCGCTCAGCCTCGTCAGTGACCGGGAAAACACAAGTGGAATCCACAAGGGGAGGGACGCCAACGTTCACCGACCACCCTGGCTGAAATCAAACCGATGGATAATGTCGACAGAGTGCACGTATCACAGAGATGTCTGTACACCGTTCGGAGGGATGACAATGCAATGATCGTTCTGTAACCAGCAATTTAGCAGAATACCTTTACATTTTTAAATGCCAGGGCGCCCGGGTGGCTCGGTCGGTTGAGCATCCGACTCTTGATTTGGGCTCCGGGCGTGATCTCGCTGTTCGTGGGACGGAGCCCTGCGTTGGGCTCTGTGCTGACAGTGCGGACACAGCCTGCTTGGGATTTTCTCTCTCCCTCTCTGTAGGCTCCTCCCCAACGCATGCTCGCTCTCTCATTCTCTCTCTCTCTCTCTCTCTCTCTTTCTCACTAGCCCTCTCTCTCAAAATAAATAAACACTTCAAAAATATTAAAAAAACAAAAGTTTAAATGCCAATACCACGACCCCACAGTTTAAGCACTATGTCCTGGATGAATATTTAAACATGTGCTCAAAGAAAAATGGATAAGCATGCTCATTGTAGCACCACTCCCATGAGTGGAAATAAATTAGGGCAAATGTTTTGCAACAGCTAAAAAATCATGAGTTAGAAAACGAATAGCCATTGAAAGGCCCTCAAGGCAATGAAAAGACTCAGGTATACACACAACGCGATGTCACTATGTAAATACACACCAAAACACTATATATGTGGAAATACCCAAGCACATGGGGGAATGCGTGCGTGTGTTCACCGAGTCAATAGTTGCCCCCCAGGAACTAGAGCTGGATGGAGAAGAGTTGGGTCTTCTGTCAGGGCCTACACCGTTTTGGGGGCGCCCGAGTGGCTCAGTTGGTTAAGCGCCCAACTTCAGCTCGGGTCGTGATCTCACAGTTCTTGAGTTCAAGCCCGATGTTGGGCTCTGTGCTGACAGCACGGAGCCCGCTTTGGATCTTCTGTCTCCTCCCTCCTTGCCCCTCCCTCACTCATGCTCTCTCTCTCTGTCTCTCAAAAATAAATACACATTAAAAATTTTTAAAAATGATTTATATCGCTTGGTTTCTTTTTAATATGGAGATTACTCTCATGTAATCTTTGAATCAATGAAAACAAATTCAAAAGACCACAAGGTAAAGAAGACACGGCGGGACACAATAAGCGAGGATTCCAAACCTCAAAGAATCGCCGGGATCTGGACTGGACTTGTCTTCCACTTGCAAAGACTAAAGGGACTTTTCACTTCCTCAAATGCCATCAAATCAGAAGCTACGTGCTGACGGAAGGGAGAAAACCACGCCGAGCCAGGAGGGAACTCTCTCCACTCCAGCCCCGAACAGGCTGGCTAAAGATTCAAAAGTCCGGTCGGTATTGTTCCAAAGGAACCCAACGATGTCCTGAGGAGATTCCGAAGTTCACAGGACATTGCTCCAGAGCCAGAATCCTTCTCTGGACTGGACTAGAACAATGGCGGACAGTAAAGGAGAGCAGATACCTATGCTCCCGGCACGGCTGGTGTTCGATCTTGTATGAGGATATAGGAAGCCTGACCACCCAGTGGTCACGCACCCCAGTTACAGAAGCCCAGGGGATGGCTCTGTCACCAACTTCTGCCGACCACCAGCTTCACGTAACACTTACGATGTTTCTGGCTCTGAATTTCTCTTCTCTAACATGATATACTATCTCATAGAGCGGCTGCAAGGATCAAACAAGCTGATATGAAAGCTCTTGCAAAGGATGATACAAATCACCTGATTTAAAAAGCTGATGTTGGGGCATCTGGGTGGCTCAGTCAGTTAAGCATCCGACTCTTGATCTCCGCTCAAGTCATGATCTCACAGTTTATGAGTTCGACGGGCTCTGCACTGGCAGCATAGAGCCTGCTTAGAATTCTCTCTCCCTCTCTCTTTGCCCCTACCTTACTCATGCTGTCTCTGCCCCTACACTACTCATGCTCTCTCTCTCAAAATAAATATATAAACTAAAAAAAAAAAAAAAAAGCTGATGTTGAAGACTAGGGTAAATAAGCATTTACAGACTATTCCAGGGTCCTGCGGTACCTCCATCTGAGTCACTCCAGTAACGATAAATGGGGACCACAGTATTCACACCAGCCATTTTATTGGGGGACCAACCAGAACTCCAAAAGTATTCTGAAATAACGTTGACATCAATCCATATCTCTTTCAGCACGGAATTCTACAGATGATTCGTAAAGAGTCAGGTTGTAAATAGCGTAGGCTTTGCAGGTCAGATGTATGGTCTCCGTGGCAACTATCTGGCTCTGTCCTTAGCACCAAATCGGTCTTAGTCAATAGGTACATTTCATCCAATAAAACCTTACGTACAAAATCAGGGGGTGGGCCAGAGTCGGCCTGCAGGCGAAGGTTGGCCAACCTCTGCTATCGCGAAGAAGCCAGTCCGAGGTAAAGGAAATCACTCTTAGGGCAGAGAGACATCGGATACAAGGCACAGAGCTATCAGTTACTGATTGGTATCGGATAGGAAACCTGATTGATACAGAGCAAACCTGACGCGAGGCCAACATTCCAAGCGGCAAATCGGAACTCCCAGCCAAGCCCCAGTGCAGGGACACACTCTGTCTCAACCACGAGGTTGCAATCATTCGCCGAGCCCATACTGAGCGCCCACAGTTGTCCCCCCCCCCAGGTCTCACTCGGTGGCTGGCCCCCCCAAAGCGGGTGCCCGGTAAACGTTTGCAGAACTCCAGTGACAGCGTTTGGGGCACAGAGCCGGGGGGATTAAAAGCACGAAAACTCTTCGCAGCCTTCGTTCCAACGAGAGTGCCAGGTCCAAGAGCTTTGGACAGGTTTCGGACGTGGGCCGCGGCTGCAGGCCGACCCAGCTTCCCCGGCAGATGAGGGCGAGCGGGAGTTACTCCACGATCAAAGCTCACTTCAAGGTCAGATTCCTGCTGCTGCCGGGGCAGCTAAGCAATGAAGGAAATACATCTGCCCCCGCAGCTGTATTCTTAGCCCCGGGCCTGGAGTCCGGTGAGTTACGGGCTCAGAAGGGATGAAACACTCTTAAAGGCACCAGATCGTCCGGGCCCTTCTACCGGCACACAGCCACCTGCCCCTCTCACCCCCTGCCCCACCTGGGGTCCCTCTCTGAGCGAGGCATAAACGCTTTCTGACTCCATGGACAGGTCAAGTTTTCTTGGAAGCGAGAGGTCAGACCGGTGGGGGAGAGTCAGAGCCTACGTCAGTGAGGCCATGAAAGATAGAAGGCCTCCGAGCAAGGAGCCATCGGAGGGGCGAAATCCCAAACGCAAGCGATCGGACCACGCACGGGCCGAACGCTGGGCTGTTTCCAACAGCACGTGACCAACCCGGCCAGGCTCTCCGCCCTCAAACCTCCCCACCCACGGCCACCACACAGATTGCCATTTTCCTTGCTTCTCAGTATGAATGTCATTCCAAGGATAGCTGACTTGCCGAGGGGGCTCCATCCGAAACAATGCGGCCTTTGCACTTAGGCTTCACCCGCCCACCGGAGCACGTGCAGGGCCCCGCGTGGGTCTTTGCCCCGGAGTGGGGGGCGGGGGGCAGGGGGAGGTTCAGCTCCTTCCCCATGCAGACCAGCTGACGGCTTTGAAATGAGGTTGGGGCGTCAGGCTGAATGCAAGCCAGAGGGGAAAGCTTCGGGTGGGCTTCTTCGTTGGGGCAAACCCTACAGCTTGCAACTCAGCAGGTAGAAAGAAACTTCGCGTCCAGGTGTTCCTGCTCCACCCGGCACTCCTCGTTAGCCAGCTCCGTGGCGGACACAGGAACCAGTCTTTCAGAGTCTAACTTACATCGGGGGTTGGACACCCGTGGCCTCATTCTGCTAACGAGTCCTTGGGCTCAAAAAAAATGAATATAACATGGCACAGAGGTACCTGCAAATATTAAACTGGTTTCGGTTTCCTTTGGAAAGCGTTCCGGTTGGAAACCTCTAGAAACTACAGGTTCAGGTTAGGCGAGGCTGTGTTTCTCAAAGAATTCTTGTCCTCTCTCTCCCTCTCTCTCTCTCTGCCTCTCCCCTGCTCTCGCGCTCTCTCTCTCTCTCAAAATAAATATATAAATATCTGTTAAAAAGAAGAATTGTTGGGGGACCACTTACCGCACCGGCTGACCAAAACAACAGAAACAGAGAGGCTGGGTCCCCTGGTCAAGTACATTAATTAATCTCCCCCCCGGGATGTTAATTACAACTTACGACAAAACATTCAAGGCTAAGAGAATTCTTGCCATCAAAGAGGAAGCCTTCTTGACTTTTAGCTCTTAGCGTTTTTCCAATTTTTACAATGGACTTATCGGAAACTTTGTTTTCGTTTTCGTTTTTTTAGAGCGGACCACTTGGAAATGTGGGGTTTGGCCAGAGAAAATGGCAGCCGAGAACAGAAAGGCATTGTTGGCGAGCTGCATTCTCTGGTTATTTGAGAGCGCATACGGGACGAGGGGGGCGCCTGGGTTATTTGCAGCATCTTCGGGTTTGCCAGGCATAAGAACCAGAAGAATAACCCTCTCCTCTTAATTCCTAAGGTATTTTTGAAAAGGTCAAGCATCATGGCGGTTATGGGAACGGAGGCCCTACCCCACGAGTCACAGAAGGCCCCACCGTCACCTAGCACGACGCCTGTCTCTTCTACTGAAATTCTACCCAATTTCCAAGGCCTGGCTCAAAGGTCATCTCCACTCGGGGGACACTCCCCCCGCCGTGTCACAACTGTACCCTGAATGTGAAAAGGGAAATGATGGCATAGCTGCCGACACCAGGCCGTGCCTCCGTGCTCGCTCTCTTGGGCAACCAGGGCGCCTGCCCCAGATTCCCAGTTGGTTAGAGGCAGGCGCAAGGCGAAAAAGGGCAAGACGCCCAGTCTCCTGGTTTTCAACCGCGACACACGGGGAAGAGTGTGGAGGGGTTCCGCGATACGTCTGAAATCTCATGAGTTAAGTGATCCTACGGCCTCTCTGTGGGTTAAGAATTCACAGACGCTGGAGGGGCGCCTGGGTGGCTCAGTCGGTTGGGCGGCCGACTTCGGCTCAGGTCATGATCTCACGGTCTGTGAGTTCGAGCCCCGCGTCAGGCTCTGTGCTGACGGCTCAGAGCCTGGAGCCTGCTTCGGATTCTGTGTCTGCCTCTCTCTCTGCTCTTCCCCTGCTCACGCTCTGTCTCTATGTCTCTCAAAAATAAATAAACGTTAAAAGAATTCACAGACGCTGGAGAGGGAGCAGGGAGCACGGAGCGAGCTTCCCCTGAGTCTCTCTCTGCTCACCCACCCGGCAAGCCCACCCACCGTCCCAGCCCCCGAGGGGCAAGAGGAGGCTCGTGCCTGCCCTCTAGAGGCCGTACTTGGCGAATGTTCCAGCTCCGGCCTCCCCCATGAGCTACGGACTTGGAAACCCCAGCGCCTTGCTACCATTCCGTACTCTCAACATAACGGCCAGCGCGGGCTCTCGAAACACAAATCAAATCACGCCGCGCTTCTGCTGAAGATCCTTCCCTGGGGTCTCGGTCGTCCCTCTCAGTCCGCGGCCTCCGAGGCCCTAGCAACATGGCCCCCGAGCCCCTCTCCGGCCTCACCTCACACCCCTTCCTCCAGCCAGCACACTCAGTCCCACGGGACTCCTTCCCGCCTCAGGGTCTTGCCCCCTTTCCATGACCTTCTGGAATATTCCTCCTGCAATCCTTCAGATGACGGGCCCCTCCCGACTCTGAGTCTCCATCCACAAGAGGATTGCAAAGCACGACCCCGTAATGCAGAGGGTCTCCCGTGCTCTCTAAGATCTGACCGAGCCGAGCTGCAGACGAGGAAATGCTCCGATACCCTTGCCGAAATGACGATGCCACCGAATGGATAGAAAAAGATAAATCTGGAAGGTTCGAAGACCCCCCAGGGAACAAGCGACCAGAGAGGCTCAGGTGGGGGGCCTCGGAGCCCGGCAGGATTTATAGTTTTCAAGTTTTCGACCCCAAGCCTCCCTCTAATGCTGCCCACGACCCGGCTGCCGTGAATTTACTGTTGCCGTAGTTGCTTAGAAGGGAAAGGAAAAGCGTCGAGTGCTCGTTTTCTGGGCTTGTGATGCCGGCCCCAGCCCACACCCGCCTGGCGTCGCTGGCCATCACGGGCGCATGCGCGGGGCTGTCCTGCCTTACACACCAGAGGTGACGACGGAGGCTCTGGGGACCGACTGGAGGAGGGTCTCGTTTTTCCCTTCATGCTTTCCTGTCGAGCATGGGGTCCCCTCTTTCAAAATGAAAATACACGGGGCGCCTGGGTGGCTCAGTCGGCTGAGCATCCGACTCTAGGCATGATCTCAAGGTTCGTGAGATCGAGCCCCGCGTCGGGCTCTACGCTGGCAGCGCGGAGCCTGCTGGGGATTCTCTCCCTCTCCCTCTCTCTCTGGCCCTCCCCAGCTCGCGCTGTCTCTGTCTCTCTCTAAATAAATAGATAAACTTAAAAAAAAAAAAAAAAGAACATATTTCAAGACTTCCGGAATGTATACGTTTTATGTGCCTGACACACCTCTGCAGGAGAAAGTCCTGGTGTCTCTGCTGGGGGACCGCCCCGGATGGTCGTCCCCGAGGGGTCACGCCCGCACGACGAC
Organism: Paradoxurus hermaphroditus; assembly: GCA_004024585.1. NCBI lineage: Eukaryota > Metazoa > Chordata > Mammalia > Carnivora > Viverridae > Paradoxurus > Paradoxurus hermaphroditus. The sequence goes on along the minus strand of PITB01023863.1, from coordinate 10,723 downwards.
GCCTCCCTTCCCTCGTTACGCATGACCCTGTTTCTTTCTCTTTGGGTCCCTGTCCCCGCCCCCAAATGTATTCATGCTTCGTGGCTGGTTCGCCCAGTACAAGGCAAGCTCTTGCTCAGTCTTGTCTCCTCGGTATCTGGCCCACGGGGGGCATCCAGGGTAGCCGTGCATGAAAAAAACAGAGGAAGGGAGAAAGCCAGAGGGGGGGGGCGCCCTGAGGTGGGAAGCTCATGACCAAGGAGCTAAGAGAAGCTACAATTCCAAGAGCTGAGGTGTCCAGGGAACGAGTCAATCAGGCAGATCCCTACGGGATTCAGTCAAGATTTGCCTCTGAAGATTCAGACCGAGGCGGGGCCTCCGAAAGGCTTGAGATGGAGAGTGGCTTTGTATTTTTTTTGAAAACCATCACCCTGGATTGGATGTGGAAACTGAGTTACAAAGAGACAAGCAAGGCGAGGGGCTAGGGGGCGGCCTCGGTGGCTCTGATAAGTCCCGCCGGCGTGGCGACCCACGAGGAAATGGCCAGCGGCCCCGGGATGGGGGGCGGAGAGGCAGGCCGAGGAACGAGCAGGAAACACATCCGGGGGGGCCACAGACGTCAGCAGCATTCACTAAAATACCAGAAATGGTCAAAGAGGTAGCTTTGGTGGGGGGAACGGAGACTGGTCGAGACTCCCTGGTGGAACTGTCTAGTAGGCGGCTGGCGAGGCGGGCCAGGGGGGGTCAGGAGAGGAGCCGAGGCTGGAAGGAACCACGGATCCCAGAGACACGAGGAAACAACGGGACGTCATGACTGTGGAGGTGGAGAGAACGAGAACGCACGCAGAAGCGTGAGGTCTCTCCGGAGACATTTCACGGAAGGGGAAGGGCACACACGCTTCTCCTCCCCCCCCTCTCCCCGCGACTGCTTGAAGCCTGGCTGCAATGGCTGGAGCATCCGCAGCCCTTGCGTCCATGAGGATGAGGCCCGCATTCGAGAGACCTAGAAAAGCGCCTGGGTCTCCGACCACTTCATGAAAGTGCCATCGCTCTCTCTTCTCGGGCCGCCGGCTCGCAGACTTCCAGAGAGAAAGCAAACGATCTTAGCGAAGCCGCGGCCACTTGAAGACGCCCCGTGACGTGCAGTCGATCTTAATTCTAATCGGAATACCGGCCGACTGGCCCCACACGTCCCCTGCGCTGCTGTCCCCTTGCTGTCACGTCACTTCTTGATAGGGATATCCTCCTCCCTGCCTGTGTTTATTTAAAACCTGCCCGTCCTCTGGAGGAGGGATCGGGTTCCGCCTCCCACTCGAGACTTCCTCCCTGGAACTCGGGCGCTGTCTGCCTGCCCCCGCTCCTCGAGCATCTGGCCTCCGCTGCCTTCCCGGTGCTTCACCCCTGCGCGCTCATCTCCTGGCTCCTCGGAGAGGCTCAGGCCCATCAAGGGCAAAGTCCACCGCCTCCAAGTCCTCGTATTCCCTGGGCCCGAGAGGCGATCCATACGAGGTCGTGATGAAAAGGCCCCACTAAGGTTCATTCCCTCCACGTGCAGCCAAGTTAAGGATGGGGCCAGGAGGTACGTAAACAAATTTAGAAAATGAGAAGGCAGGTAAGAGATCGGAAACCACTTCTAATATCAGGAGGTAGCGCGACGCAAATTTCGGATACATCTCCCTCAGACTGTACGAGGCAGCTGTTCGACCTCCATGAGGTTCGAGGGGCAGGGGGCACCGTTCACACAGAAAACAAAGGGCACGGTGACCCCCGGAGAGATGTCATGCCCCGGTCCCGCACACATATACACACACGAGTCCCTTCCGGAAGAGACAGCAAGTCAGGTCAACCGACACGTTTTCACAAAACGCGCTTGGCACATACTTGGCGATCGGTCGCTACCAGTGCCGTCTTGCTTTTGATGACCTCCATCCAAAGGGTGTTTGGAACAGCAGGAGGACAAACGCACCGACCCAGGGAAGGGGCCCAAGTCTCTGTTCCTTCGTGAAGACAGTCTCGTGTTTGTAACTGTGTAGCTTCGCGTGGGTGGTTCGCCACGGAAATCATTCAACTCCATCGACAAGGCCAAGGAGGCCCGGAGAAGCCCCGCCCCCGGTCAGAGCTGACGTCAGAGCTTAAGTCTTAACAGGGGCTGACCCCCCCCAGGGAGCCGTCGGCACAGATAACAACCACTTGGGGAAGCCTCCATGGTAACGTCTAGCTTTGAAGAAGCCCCAGTCCAAACAAACCCGGCTTATTGAAGGGTGTGCCCAGATACCCTCAAAACATAGGAGAAGGCAGACGCTGGAGAGCACGCAGGCTCCCGGGTCCCCTGGGAAAGCAGCCACGTGGATCCGGAGCCCACGCGAAAGACCCCGAAGTTGCCGATGAAACCAAGAAGCGAGCTTGGCACGGAGAGAGCCAACTGAGGGACGAGCAGGTGTCTGCTGGAAATAAGACTAGACCGGCTGCTGGCCCGGGACGACAGCCATCCACGACCTGGTCAAGTGCAGCACCAAGGGTCACTAACGGGCCCCCGAGGTGAAGGCTCAACCTCCTTCCCAGATTGAGCACAGTCTAGACAGCTGTTCCTCTACCCCCGTCCGGACCTAGGGGTCCAGGGTTTCCTACCAACCCCACACGCGGGCCTCAGGAAAAACCACTCATCGGCGCCGAGTCACCACTTGCGACCACCAGGTGGCAGCAGCGAGCGGGGCGCCTTCCATCTGGAGTCTTCAGGGAACTTGAGCCAGACCCTGAATGGGGGAGGGAGACACCGGATGCTGCGGCTTTGGGGGCAAACAGGGCTACCACCGCATTCTCAGGCACGCTGAGTACTCCGCGTCATTTACTCCGTTGTCGACTCACCGTGCAAATGCACCGCGCCACGTCGAGGATGTTTTTAATTCAATAGCCTTCACGGGGCTCCGAGAAAAGACTGGAGACCGCTGGCTTCAATGAGGACGGGGGTGGGGGGGGGTGGGGAGCGCCTTCCCTGGTTCCCCGCGGGGACCCCCCCCCCCAGAGAATGAAAACATAAAGCCGGGTTTTCTGCTCCTCGCCTCTCCTGACCCCTACATAAACTACCAAATAAGTATTCTAGAAGTTTCTCTGTATACAGAGGCTCAAGAGTTTGGTTTGTGCCGCTTCAGTGACAGCTTGGGTATTCTTGGGTGCCGCGCCCAATAATTCATTGCAAAGCCTGGCAACCAAATCGCACCCCCTGGCCGCCTGCTTCATGGAACCGGACCTCAGCTGGTCTCTGTCATCAGTCGCGGCCTGTCTATTTCTAGGATCTAGAAACACTAGATCACAGGCAGCTTCAGCAACATTGGAGACGGTACTTCCTTGGTCTTTTAAAACCCAGGATGTGAGGAAAACTTTGTCAAATCCTACAGCGACTTCCCTCTCCAGGCTGAGGACGTACCCTTTGGAGCACAAGCCCACGCCAAGCCCGGCCCCCGATGTCCTCAACACCAAGCACCTGGGCCCCTTCCAGGGTCCATGATGCCACTCGAGAACGCACCCTATTAACCTCTGCCTCTCCACATCCAAAGACGCAGGGCCCCTACCGAGCACTCCTCTCTCTCTCTCTGAGTACCGGCGGTGTCTAGTGGGTCCCTCACAGCCAATAATCCCCTTCACTCGAATCCAAGTAAGCCCAGTTTCAAATATCTCACAAGCAATGCTGCCGAGGACAGAGGAGAAACCCAGTCCTCTGGACGAAGAACACCCCCACCCTCCTGTTTAGCATTCCGCAAAGAGCTTCGAGCCGCCATCTTGCAACACGAAAACGCTCAAAGGTTGGGATGCTAAATGGCGCCGCCACTGAGGCCCACGACCTTGAAAAGCAGTCTTGCCAGTGCGGGACCAAAAGCTGGCTCGACTACCCCCTGGGACTGTCACTGAAACAGGAAGCGGCAGGACATGGCTGGATAGAGACAGCCACCAAAGCAACGATGCCAGTTGGGTCAAAAGTCCCAGCTGGGTCCGGCTAAGGTCTTGCCACTGCGCCGAATTTATGGCTTATCTGCAACCGCGTTTCTCAGCCGACAAGAAGCATTATGCTCAGTGATAAGGGGAAGCTCTTTCCAGGGCCTCTTTCCAGGGAGAGATAATGTACAAAGATAGCCGGGGTCTTAGGTCAGCCGGTGAAACTTCCACCCTTCTGTTGTCTTGGATCCCTGGTCCCTGTTGCGTTCTGCCCCCACCCCGGCAACAACTTTTGAGCTGTGCCTTCCAAGAACAAGCCTTCCCAGGTCTGGACTGTGAAACACGGAGCAAAGACCCAGTCTCACCATTTGCCGACGATGAATAACAGTGGTGGACGGTTCCAGAAGAAGAGGTGCTACAGTTCTGCCAGAGGTCGGTTGCATGTCCGTTGCCCACGATCCATTGCTAGAGAGAACCAGACATCCTCAGTCAGACAGGGTGGTGAGGAGCGAAGGGCAGGGGAGGGAAGAGAGGAAGGGAAGGCAAGAGCAGCCTCATCCGCCCCGTCTACCTGGCCTGCCCCTGACCTGCCCAGGGTGGCCCAGCCAGAGGCCACATTCATGTTGGAGAAAGGAGAGGGGTGGGGGTCTGGCTCAGACATGGTGTTGAAGGGAGGGCCGGTGTTGTGCCCGGGAAAAGCACTTTGTGAACAGAAAAGTACCACACACTCACACGCAAGCTAGCATGTGCACAAGTGTGTACTATTGCAGAAGGAGCTATGAACCCAAGGCAGGACACCTGCATTCAAGCTGGCTCTCCCCGCCCCGGAGCTCTCGGGTGTCGCTCCCCCAAGCTCCTACCTCTCTGAGCCTGTCTCCTTACTCACAATTCCTGTCAAGATTAAGATTCGGTAAAAAACCTTCCAAACGATACAACAATCCACAGACTCCCCAACGTCACGATCTGTCACTCTGACATAATTATTTCTCAACCTTTGAAACACACAAGCGTATCATGCCTGGGATATGCCTTACATTAAGTTAAAGCCACAGTAGGGGCGCCTGGGTGGCTCGGTCAGTTAAGCTTCCGACTTCCGATCGGATCATGATCTCACAGGTTGGTGAATTCAAGGCCCCCACATGAGGTCTGTGCTGGCAGCTCAGAGCCTGGAGCTTGCTTCGGATTCTGTGTCTCCCTCTCTCTCTCTCTCTCTCTCTGCCCCTCCCCCACTCACACTCTGTCTCTCTCTGTCTCCAAAATAAATAAACACTAAAAAAAAAATCTTTTTTTAAAGTTCAAGCCACAGTCACATAGCTGCCTGAGTCTGTCTCATCTTCACAGCCAAGGAAGTACGTGTGTCAAAGCTAATCGGCTTGATGCTCGGCGGTGCTGAAGCACAAGTCATCCTGAGACACATCATAAAGCAGACTCGGGACTGTGAACTCTTTTCCGTAAGAACCTCCTTTAACCTTCCAATTTCCAGCCCTAACGGGGTGTTCCATGACATGTGGAGAAAAACAAACCTTCATAAATATCCCACTTCCTTCCAAAAAAAAAAAAAAAAAAAGCTCTGCAATCTTATCAAACGAAAGTCGGGAAACCCAGAGGTTTCTGCACTGAAATGCTCCGGCTTCCACGGAGGCGGGCGCAGCTAACCTAGCCCGGCGATCGCTTCCTTCCTACCCCCCGAATCGGCTCCGGTTTTCTCCAAACAACTGAAAGGGGGCAGCCTGCCAGAAACTGCGAAACGCCCCGGGGCCGCCCGAGACTTCCACGTTGTTTGCAAAGAACGACCCGGCGCGGATCTAGAGGGAGCGCGGCCGGAATCGCCGCCCGGGAGGCCGGAGCCCCGGGCGACGGGAGGGTAGGCGGAGGGGGGTGGGGGAGGGGGAGCTCCGGGGGCCCCGCCCGCGCCTCCTCCGCGCTGCCCGCCGGGCACTCACGCTGACGATCGTGGAGACGAACAGCAGCACGAGCACTGCGACGTGGAGGACGATGATGCCCAGCAACAGGAGGAGCATTCTGGCGGCTGGTTCTGCTCAGCGGAGTTGCTGCCTGCCGGGAAAGACAGCCGAAGCTGGACGTGAGGCCCAACCAACTGGCCGGAGCGAGCGAGCGAGCGCGCGAGGGAGGGAGGGAGGGAGGGAGGAGGAGCGCGCGGAGGGAGGGTCCCCGCGCCGGCGGAATGCAGGGCCCTGGCTGCGCGCCCGGCCCGGGTCGCGGCGCCCGCACGCCTCCGCCGGGAGAGGGCGGCAGCCGACCGCAGCATCCCCCGCCCGGCCGCCCGCGGGGCCCGCCGGCCACACATCTCTTGCTCTGGGCACGAAACAAGGGGGTGCGGACGTCCGAGTCACCCCGGGAGGATAGGTTTTGCCAGAAGGAGCAGCGGAGGCCGCGGCACACCTCCGCCCCCTCGGGGTTGCCTCCGGGGCACAGCCCCACGTGGGGAAGGAGGCGGAAGGGGGAGAGAGCCCCCTTTCCCTACGGCGGGGAGGTTGGGGAGTCAGGGGGTGGGCGCCCAGATTTCTGCCGGAGCCCCGGGGACCCCAGCGGCACGCTGCGAGGGAGGGAGAGCGCGCGCAGCTGGGAGCTGGCGGCCCAGACGCCGTGCGCTCCGCATTCCGTTAGTCTCCCAAGTTTCCAGCGGGGGCCGCCGGCGCCGGGGAGCCGGCCTGGCCCCAGCGCGGCCTGGCATCCACACCGCCGGCTCCGGAGAGGAGGCGCAGCGGCGGGGGAGTGTGGGCAGGAAAGAACGGCCCGGAGAGGGGCCGGGCCCCGCGCCCGTTCTCCCCGATCCCGGCTGCGCACCCCCGCCCCGGCACCCAGAGGCGAGACGCGACCCGGTCCGGCCTCGGCGCGCCGCGCCGGGACGCGCGCCCGGCAGCCTGCACGGAGGGGGGCAGATGTCCGGCGGGAAGGAGAGGCGGAGGGCGGACGGCTGAGTTCCAGGAGAACTGGAACCCGCCAGAGCCGGCAAGACAGCTTCCCCCGCGCCCCAGCTCCCGCAGCTGTGTGGTCCTAGCCCCTCGGTTTAGAGCCAGCCCTTGGGGAACTGGAGACCGGGGTGACCCGTTGGAGGGTACCGTGGCTGTGAAAACTGCATTTGGGGGGACCGTCTCGGCTCAGGGCCTTGAGCCAGGGAGACCCCGTTTCAATAACTCCGTTTTAAAAGTACCCGATACCGGGCCCCGCCGCTGCTCTTCATAAGCAACACAGTCCAAGGAACCCCTGGAATGTTCGGGAAGAAGTGAGCGCGGCTTTCTGCTGTCTCCCGGAAGGTTTACATTAAATCCAATGGCTCCCAGAGCCGGGAGGGACAAGAGAAAGATAACTGGGTATATGGCTAGAAATCGGGGGGCCACGGGGGTCCAGGAGCCCCCTCTCCGGTGTCCACGGCAGAGACAGCTTTGCCAATGAGTCCCCAAGTAGGCGCCTCTCCAGCGAGAGCCAAAAGTGCTCGCCCCCTTGCCGCATGTCCCGACACCACTACCCGCGCCCCTTACGATTTACCGACCATAAGGCAAGGCCACACGGTGTCCCTACGAGCCCGGCAAGAACCAGGTCCGCCCTGTCCGAGCTCGGAAAGACAGCTCGCGTCGCGGGCCTGGCCAGCCCGAAGCCCGCGCTTTCTGGCACCATCCACGGAAGATGCCCGCGTTTCTCCTCCATCTCCTCCGCTCTCCCTACCGAAGCACTTACAGCCCAAACGGGTAGTTGTCCCCGATCCTCCAAGCGGCCTCCGGCACAAACTCGGCGCGGTCGGCTCGGCGCCTGGCGTCCCCGAAGACAGCTGCGCTGCGGGGCTGCGCGCGCGAAGCGAGGGGCCGGAGGGAGGCTCCCGGCGTTCCGCTTTAACGGGAACAACGCCCTGTCTGCGTCGCTGCAGCAGGGTGTGTCCCTGGGTCAGCGTGTGCGGGGGGAGGGGGGTGGGACTCGGGGAGGAGAGAGGGCAGGAGGGAGGGCGGGCGGGAGACAGTTACTCGGCCTTAAATCCGCCGCAGGAGAAAGTCGGATCCCTGCAAACCGCTGAGACTTTAACTCGCCACCAGCCGGCGGCTGAGCTTTCTCACCTCCGCTTCCCCTGGCTCCCCGAGTTCCTGGAGACCCAGTGTCCGCCAATAAACTGGCCCCTCCGCCCCCTCGGCCACGTGGGAAAAGCCCTCCCGAGGGCGCCCCCGCCGGGGCGCACGCACGTGGACTGCGCCCACGCGGGGACCGAGGCTGGATTCCTCTCCTCCCGGGAGGGGGGAGCCGGCACTTAAGCGCGGGAAGACCGACTGCCCTCTCCCCTCGGGTCCCGGCGCGCCCGGCCTGCCGTGGCATTTGAGCTGGGCACACTTGCACCGCGCCCGCCCGCGCTGCCAGGGTCTGCGCCCCGGCGGTGCGCCGGGGCTTCCCGGGACTCGAGGGACCCACGTGGCGGGCCCTGCCAGGTTGACAGTTTCCAGGAGGAGGGAGAGTCCCGCCCAGTACAGAACAGCGCGCCCCCCCGGGGGAAGGGGGCCTGGCTCCCGCCGGCCCGGGCAAAACCGGACCACAACCGGGCATCCTCCAGGCGAGGTTCGCCTGGCCCGGCTCCCAGCCTCCGCTGGCGTCCCCGGGCCCTCGGGTGGGGAGCTGGCCATCGGAGGTGTGGGGAGAAGAGCCAGGGAAATCCGCTGATTCATAGTCGCCTGAGAGTGGTCCGCCCAGCGGCACAGGAGGAGAGAGGCTTCCGGACGTGGCGCGGGTGGGCCCGGAGAAGACTCGGATGCGAGTCTTGATGGGCAAGCTGGAGCCTCGGTGTGGACGTTAAATGCCTTTGCTTACTAATGCAGTAAGTAATTCACACGCACCCCGACTGCTGGCGTCCGGTCATAAAACCTCATCGTTCTAACTGATTCAGACAACTCCATACTATTTTACTATCTGAAACCAGCTGCTTTAGGGGCGCCTGGGTGGCTCAGTCGGTCAGCATCGGACTCTTGACTTGGGTGGAGGTCACGATCTCTCGGTTCCTGAGTTGGCCCCTCCCAGCGCTGTGCACTGACAGCCCAGAGCCTGCGTTGGGTTGATTCTCTCTCTCTCCCTTTCTCTGCCCCTCCCTTGCTCATGCTCTCTGTCTCTGTCTCTCTCTCTCCCAAAAATAAACAAAAATAAACTTAAAAAGAGTAGCTGCTTAGAGTAGCTGATTGCATGTTCTCATCTTTAAATAAAAATACATTATCCGAAATAGTCTTCAGACAATGGTCTTTTAAAAACTCATTATCTGATTAAAAACAAGGCACATGGAAGTCTTACTCAATGCCCGTTATGTGACGGGCACACACAAGCGGTCTGGGAGAGGCGGTACGGGGCAAGGCTGAGGCACGCTGGCTCGGGGCTCAGACAAGCCAGATTCCTGAGGGTCGTGAGTTTGGGCAAGTTCCTGAGGTCCCACGAGGTTCCACTTTCGCAGCCACAAGCTGGACTGATAACACCTATTTTCAAGGAATATGACGGCGGGTAGAGGGGACCAAGGGTGCGAGGCCATTAGCACAGTGTCCAGAACTTAATAGGGACCAGGACCCAGTAAACTGTCCCCGTGGTGACCATTATATCACGTTGTGCCCTCACATCAAGCTTTCAAGGCAAGGCTGACATCCCCCCCACGCCCCCACCCCCGTGAGCTAAAAGAGCTTATGCAAATAGCATAACCGGCCACAGGAATGACAAGGTGTTTTCTAGGTCAGGTGTGCCCCCCCCCCAAAATCACGGCCTCTCTTTATGCCGTTCAGACTTTTATTTTCTTTATTTCACCAACATCGATGTGGACACGCTGCACCCAGTGCTGTTCTAAGCACTTTGCAGATATTAGCATATTTAACTCAGGGTTTTCTTTCTCTTCCTTTCTTTTTTTCTTCTCCCAAGAAACCTTTGGAATGAAGCGTGTGTGTCTGGAAGAGCACACGCGTCGTAAGGGACAGCTGGCTTCTTCCTCTCCTCAAGATATTGGTCCCTAAGCGGGTGACGTCACGCTGCGAGTTTTCGGAACCGTGAACTTGAACCCTTTGTGGCTCCTCCCTTACTGCCTCTCACCCATCTCCGGCCTGCCCAGTTCCCAGGGTGGAAGATGAAACACCGCCCAGGGCAGTGTCCACCAGGCTTGGCCACACCCGGGGCCAGGCCGGGGCTCGAAAACAGGTGGAAGCTTCTCGCTAACCTCCTTCCTACCCCGAGGTCCCCTGCCGGCTGTGTGTGCAGAACTGTTTCCCATCAGGAAGAGAGCATCCCGTCCTTTCTCCCTTCAAATCTGGACTTGCCCGGGGTTTCTAGATGCTCTCAGATAGTGCTGCTCACCTCCCCAGCCAGAGTACATACACCCAGCTTTTAATCGCGGATTTGAAAAATCCTTTGACTCTCCGTCATCTGCCACGGAAAGCCCTGTCTCCCCTGCAACCTTTTCCATTTGTGGTCTGCGGGGGCTGGGGGGAGAGGGGGGACTGGGCAGTTCTCCGGAGAAGCAGAAGCTTACACTCCGCGGGGGGACCGTTTGCCAAGAAAACTCACCCGGCCGAACGGTGTAAGTCGCTTCCTCCACGCAGATTTCTTTACTTCACACGCAAGGGGTGCCCAGGCGGGGTCGTCCCCACGGGGCGGCGGAGAGACCAGCAACTGGCAGGTTCTAAGCCCCGCCGCTTCCCACCAGGCTCCCCGAGATGTTCCCTGGTGGCGCTCCGAGTCACTGAAGCCAGACCGGGCGTCTTTGCAGTTTATTCAGGGGCTGGTCCAATGCTGGGATATGTCATGGTGGCCTGAGAGCCTCTCAGCGTCTTCTGCTTAAAGAGACAGCGCC